>JAVYIG010001507.1:0-138282 GCA_035222895.1 Strongylocentrotus droebachiensis | reverse complement strand
CAAAGCCCCCGGAAGCTTAGGGATTTTAGGCATTTAATCACGGTCAGATGAGCATATTTTGATGCCTTATTATATAACACTGGCAGTTAACTATTCTTACTTTCTTGCTCTCTTTCAATTGTATTTCTCTTTAATATACTTTTTCAAGAAAAGTGGGGGGGGGGGGGGGGGGGGCTCGAGGCTCTCGATCCCCGCCCTACCTCAGGCCCTTACATGTAGGAATCTCAAGAATCATCTTTTTTGCCTGGTTTTATATTGAGGAATTTGTCATTTTCCAAAAAACACATACAAACGTATAATTTACTAAAAAGTGAGGAAAATTTTGGAAATTATGTCATATCAGCATTATTTATAATCCACCGTTGTGGAATTAGAAATAAACGACGTTTGAATTTGATTTCCCCCCAAACACCCCCCCCCCCCCCTCTATCAGTACGCCAGTATCTCCTCTTTTCCCTTTTTCTTTCCCTTTCCTTCCTTCTTTCTTATTTTTTTTATTGGGGGGGGGGGGGGGGGGGGCTAACAGCCTGGGAGGCAAGGCCCTTTCGGCCCCCGATCTTCTTCTTCCCCCTTTTCTTTTCTTCTTTCTCTTCTTTCTCTCACCTTTCTCCCTTCTTTTCCTTTCTTCTTTTTTTTTTTTTTTTTTTTTTTTTTTTGGCGGGGGGGGGGGGGGGACCAAGGCCCGCTCGGCCCCCCCCCCCTGGATCCGCGCCTGGTAAGTACCCAATTAAATAGACTATTGATTTAAACAAGTCTTTCTTTTTATATCCATATAATCATCCATGCATATTTTGTACTTGAAAGTGGTGGCGTATGAAGGGTCCAGTTGTTGAGGAGTGACGGGGGGGGGGGGGGGTCAGCCTTAATAGGTAAAAGTAGAAGAAATGTGAAAGAAGGAAAGCTTAATGTGATGGGATGGAGTGTTACATGTTACATACATTTACATTCTCCAACAAATAATTTAACATGCTTTCTATAATCATCATTTTCACGACACATGCATTTGATCTGAAACCAATGTCCCTGTTAACGGCTCATCTGTTTGTATGATATTGTATTTATTTATACAGGTTTTCAAGTAAAGCGTTAATATTATGCAGATCTACTGATGCACTAAAACTGAACAACTCAACAATAACCATTGTTATAAAAGGGAATTCATTAAATAAATACATTAAACAGAGTTTGATACACCACTAAAAACCATCTGCATGTTGCATGTACAAGGTGAAAACAGCAGCTGGTAAATGAACTAATGAATATCCAAAGTTATAAATATCTTACTCCTCCTTATTTCCGTGATCTGAAAAGATACAGGTACTTTCAATAAACACATGTGATATATCCTGATCACGGTTGTTTTAAAATATTCAAGCATTTTGCACTCTGTGCTCCATCAATGTTTGCTGTATATGCAAATACTTTTGTATTTTTTTATATATATATATTTTTTTAATTTGACTTTATAATTCTGTATAAGTCCTCCTTATGTATCGTATACAAATCACCAATAGCAATTACGTGGTATAGTAATTTAAATGTTTTATAAGTGAATGGTTTGTCGTGAACTAGTCAAAGGCAAATATATATTTGTTCAAAGGGCATATTTAAACCTTGTGTTATATTTATTGATGATTAGTGACTGACCCCGAGCGGAGGGCCAGACTTTGTACTCAGTTTGAGGACAGACTCTGCCCTTTAGCTCGAGGTCGGGTCGTATCCTTGCTGGATGGTTGTCCGGCTAGAAAACAGTATAAATATAAGCTCCCTATATAAAGCCAGGGATATCTAAAATCGAGAGACAGACTTCTTCTTGAGACTTCTCCTCGGGACTCCTTTCTGCCGCTTTTCAAATCTGCAGGCGTTCTGATAATTCACTGTACATGACTGTATTTAGTGCCAGTTTAGAGAGCACGATTTCTACCGAGTTGTCATTATTGAAAGTAATAAACGACGAATAGACTGAAAGTCAGTCACGGTCGACCTACTCCATTTCTTCTGTCGCATTTGTTTTGCATACACGCATGAGTGAGAGAGATACTGAGCGAGAACTAAGAAGAGACAATTAAAGGTAATACAAAGTTTTGGGAAATTTGAAAATTAGCTGGATAGTGATTCTTTACAATTTTGATATACTTGATTGCTCCTGTGGATGCATTATAAGCACTAAACAAATTAGCTTCTAAAACACTTCTGCTTTCGAGATAAATTGAATATAAAAATGTACCGGTGCTCCCGGTAAATTTTGATACATTTCAAATGGCGCCTACGGCCGTAAAATGGTACTACTGAGCTGCGACCATGAAAATCTCAGAATATGTAGTTGTGATATATAATTTCCAAAAATTGTAGGATCGCATATGGCACTGTTTTTTTTAACTTATACCAAATGTGTCCACAAATGGGTCCAAAATGAAATTATGTTTACTCACTTCAAACTTGTATTTTTAGGATCAGGACTAATCATATTTTTGATAAATGCAAATTCTGGACCTTAATCTATCTCCTTATTTATTCACCAGATATGAATACTCTGAGTTTTTACAATTTTATTGTGAACTATAGCATATCTAATAACTGTGATATAAAACTCATATATAAAACTACACCTTTAAATATGTTGGGTCTTTAAGAATATGTTTCAGAGATTATTCATGCAAATTGTTGAGTTTCTATCTTGAAAAATACAGATTTTGTATCCCTTGAAAGTGAAAAATAGCTCTAACTTCTTTTAGGGTTTTGACAATAACAAGTTTTTATTTCAATAGGTAAAATGCTTTTTTCTTAGGTCAAACTTATTTAATTATAACAACTGATGATATAAGGTAAATACATGCAAAAAAATTGGGAACCAGTGCATTGCCTAATAATTTTCATATGACACACCGCTGATGTTTCGGACGTTACACACTGTTAACATTATAACTTTATTCAAGTTATTTGCTTTTCTTTAGGTATTATTGACCTCAGTTACATTAATTGTTTGCAGAAAAATACTTACATGTATACCAAGTTTGTCTTCATCGACCACTCAATTTATGTAAGGTATGTTATTCATTTTAAGAACTTGTACCGGTAGTTAAAAATGCTTATGTGATCTAACAGAGTGAAATATGAAGCTAATAGCAATTGTAGTCATCAAATCTCTTAGAAAATTCACTTAGAAACATACTCTTTATTGCATGTTATGAACAACAGTGTGAAATGTATACTATGGTTTGTTTCGGATGTTACACGATGTTAACATTTCAATGAGATCATCAATTTCTACAAACTCTACAATATAGATGTTTAATCAGCTTGCTAATGTTCTTTGCCTATATAGTGTGTCAGTCAATAATATCACTAACACATACATGTATGTAAGCAAAACATTGACAAATCTTTTAAAAAATAAAACTATAAAAAAGTACCCCCAGTCATGGAAGTACGGTAATAAGAAATAAGTGAATCCTAATTTATGTACATCTCGAGAATGAGACATTTTAGATGTATTTTTAATTGTGTATGTTTTAGGTTATAATACTACTGTAGTAACAATCATCCTTTACCACTATTTATATTAGGAGGCTGTTTCAAACGACAACATTTTGTAATGCTCTTAAATAAGTATTTATTTATTTATTTAATTGATGACCGATTGATAAATGGATGGATTGATTGGTTGGTCGGTTGGTTGGTTGATAGATCTTAACTCTTGCTGTGCCTATATCACAGGTGACAAACAATATACAGTGTAGGTTAAACCATGTACCGTATTTGCCGGCGATAAGGCCGCAGCGCCGCACCCCCAACTTTGACATTTCGTTAGAGGAAAAAAAACAAAAAACGGACAGCCCATTTATATTTCACACTAGTGTAGGGTTGCGGTTCTAACAGATAATTCCTAGCACTCTTAACACAGAGGCAGCCCAGCAGACATGTTGTAGGATTGCTAACTACTGGCTAACTGACCAGGTTTTAATGTGTAAAAGCATTACAGCATTCTATGTAGCATTCCACATACATTCCATGCAAAGTAGAATAAATCAATATATATTCATATAGGCTTATACAAGTATAAATCAACATCACAAAGTATTCTTGAATATTCAAACATAAACAAAGGGTATATATTGAATATTCATAGGATATGTAAATTATAATATATAAGCTTGACTGCATCAGGTGAACATTGAAACCAATGAGAGAGAGAGAGAGAGAGATAGACAGATGAAAGGATGGTGGATGAAAAGGGTGAATGTGAATGAGGATGACCTATTAATATGAAAGGGATGAATCATGGATATGAAGGGGAGTTTCAGAAGTTCAAAATAAATCCCTACACTAGTTTATACATTTTGTATGTATGCATACATTTGAGGAAGATACTACATGTATATGTTTAGGATCATTAAATAAGGTATTACTGGTAATGCCCTTTTCTTTTATACATGTATGTACTTTCTACACAGATTAGTTACGTGTACTGAGTGCCCTTTTCAAAAGGTATTTTCAAATGAAAATCCATATTTCCCATAAATTTCTAGAAAATCATTTTAATTTGCTTGATTTTATCAACTTTATATGCCTGTATCATACCCGTGTTATGTACATGTACACTGGGTATTGCTTAAGTGGGTGATTTTGAGCTTTTGTAACCTACCAAATAGTGTAGATTGACCATACAATCTTTGGTTATATGACATAATTTGGAACAACCTCTGTAAAAATGAAAACGTGATGATTTGCAAACACACAGCAATGTAAATAGCAAGAGGAGAGGTTGAAAAATTGAAATTTGCTATTCTCACATCTATCTTTGCCCCTCATTTGAACTAGTTAAAGTATGAAAATGTCTGTTAACAGTTTAATGTAACATCCGAAACGTGCTAACAGCATACCAGAAAGTGCTGTTAAAATGGCTGAATAATTTTTATGAGTCACTTTTATTGAGATTTGTTCTGATAAATTACAATTAAGGATATACTAAAGCAGCCAGCAATGCCTTTCACCACAAAGTGTGGCTTCAATATTTCTGTTTTATAAGTCAATTTTGCAGAAAATTTAGATATTTTACGGAAAATTTGATTTTTTGCATCATATTTCTTCATATTTTTATATTTAGATCTAAATGAAATTATCAAAAAAGTGTTTTTAACAGGAGTGTGCATTGTGAAATCGTAACACATATGATCGAAACTTAGTTGAAATTTGCAAACTATGTGTTAACAATCAAATAGTGTAACGTCCGAAACACCCTTCTTGAGTTTACACCAAATTATTGGATTTGAAAGACCTGATTTGTGTTTTGACTTGTGTTAAAGGTAAAGACCAGTAATGGTCATGCGATTGCATTGTGAAAGAAACGTTGTGGAATCGATCAGAAAAGGTCGATCATCTAGCATCTGCAAGGTTCTGGAATCATCAAAATGATAAGAAATTTGGCTCATTCTTCGTAAAGTTACAAGCACTATACACATAAAGATGAATATGGGACTACCCTATCTCTCTCACCAGACCATGAGAGAAATAAATTTACCAAATATATGAATTAGTAGGCGGTTTCCCGGCAACTTTTTATCATCATGTATTAGTCAAAACATATTCTTTCACATGATTGGTAATGAGAGCTTCCATTTCATTTTTTGAAATTGGGGCAATTGCCAATACTGGTCTTTACCTTTAAGACTTATAATAACTTATTTCATAATGATTTATTCACTCCAGATTCCCTCAAATATGGATTATCATCATTTATTTGGTATTTTTTGTTTCGGACGTTACATTTGTTTCGGACGTTACAACTTTTAACGGAAAATTGGTTTTAACTATAAAATAGTATTGTAATGATGTATTGCAAATTTCTTTTTTGGGTGGGTAGCCGCCATGAAATGTTTAAAAAATGTTACGAAAGATAGGTCCTGCAGTTCATATATTTTCTGCTACTTCAAATTGAAAGTTGTTTCGGACGTTACAAAATTGTTTACGGAAAATGAGACAACTTTTTCAAATTTTGAATATATTTCTAATATAAGCGCTACTACAATTAAATTATATTTTCTTTTAATTTAATGACTTGGAGTAACTAATAAGCTTATTCAAACTATAAACAATCTCATTAAATGATTGTTCTAGTGGGTTAAATGAGGGCATACATTGTTTACGGAAAATGTAACGTCCGAAACACCATTTTCAATTGCACTGTTCCATCAAAATACAGGAGTTAATTCAGATTACTGTTAACTTTCTTTAAGATCCACCCATGCTCATTAATCATCAATAGAAAAAAAAACATATTGCTTGTGGGTATATATTTTTTTCGGCTCCAACCAAAAAGGTATGTCAATTTTGTTACAAAATTCCGTAAACAATTGGCTGTTCAGGGATACCTCATGCACATAAAGCAACGCTGAAATTGTTTCGTTAAGCTATGGGAGGTTAACCTAGGTCCATGCTACAAGAAAAAGTTGTAACTGATTTCCAATTCTTTATCTTTGTAAAGTTTCAGGCTGTCAAAGGGTCATTAAGCTATTTGGTCATAGTTTTAAAAAAAACAGTGCCATATGCTTCCAATATGTTCATTTAAACCAAATTCATGACCCTATGAATACCAAAACTTTGTATTACCTTTAAGAGTTCGAGAACGAGAGCAGTCTGTATTAAACAGTTGAAATAAATGTCATTACAATATATTCAGGCCAACCTAATCACTTCACAAATCCTTGGCACCAAGAGAAATTTTCATTTTCAGGGAGATTGTCCGACACATTCTATGGTGGCATTGTTCTGCATCGATATCCTGAACCAAATTGTTATCTTCAACCTTTCCTCCAAAATTGGTTTTCCTCCAAAATACACACATAAAAATACCATAGGGGGGGGGGGTTCAACCCCCCCCCCCTTCGTATGCGTCTGCCCCTAACTGTAACCCTAAATCTATCAAAAACACAATTTCAACCATAACTCTAACCTTATTTCTTTAGCAAAAAAAAGCCTGGAGCAATTGGTGTCTGAGCATATGTCGCAGCATCCTTTGAAATATCGATCTGCCCAAGCAGGACTATTTTCATCCAATATCTGTTTTTCTTGTTTTGGTAGGGACCTTTGAGAGACTGATTTCATCATCATGATTGACCTGCTAGGAGATTCGAGCCTGGCACAGGTCAACGGTTTGACCATCACAGTCACACTAGGTGTAGTGGCTACCTCCCTGGCCCTTTGGACAATGGTCAGACCTAGGAACTTCCCTCCTGGACCGAGAGGACTTCCTATTGTTGGGAGCCTCTTCTGTAAGTGTATTTAACCCTTCAAGTAAATTATGTATAATATAAGGCTCAGTGGTAGAGAAATGGTGGCGTTACCAGGAGGTCCTGGGCTCAAAACTAAGTCAGAGTACCCTGGAAATTAAAAAGAGCACTTGCAAGAAAAAAGAAAAAAAAATACAATGAAATCTCACTTTTAAAGAAGTACCACAAATATTAAACTTTAGATGTTGAATAATTTTGTTTTGACGGTGACATCTTTGTAGAGGCATTTTATGTAAATGGTTATTGATCACTTTACACATATGGTTCCTATGGATGACACTTTGAGTCAGGTTTGAGTTTTTAACAATGAATTCATTTGAAATTAATAAATTTGAATATTTCAGCATTGGACGAAAGCCTGGAGAAGATTTTTACTGGCTGGATCAAACAGTACGGTGATATCTTTGGTTTTAAGCTTGGTGAACACTGGATGGTCGTCTTAAATCATCAAGAGATCATCAAGGAAGCTCTTCTCAAGCAAAGTGTCCAATTTGCAGGTCGTCCAAGATCCCCGTCAGGTGTGTACATGTAGACTCTGCAGTTGTCTACCATATTAATGAAGGGGAACAGTCAAATCATAATGATAATGAATTCACATTTATTTTATATAGTACTTTATTAACATATTGTTTCTATTAAAGCACTTTACACACTCAACCTACATATTGAATGAAGAAAACTTTATGCAGTCAAAATGGCAATGGGAAAATATGGAAATAAAATACAAAAATATATGTTGGAATTTTACATAGTAAAAATGACAAATTACAAACTTTATAATTACAGGAGAAATATTTTGAAAACTTCTATTGGAAAAAAATGGAAAAAATGAAGAAAAAGAAACATGTACAGGCAGTATGTAGAAAAAGAAATCATCCACATTTTAGCCAGCATTCTGTGGGTTAGAATTAAAGGAGTATGAAGAAAATAAAGAAGAACTTAAAACTCCCATAAACGGAACACAAGTCGGACTTGGATTCTGTTACACACACCCTTTCCTGTGCGGGTGCTTACACGCTTGTATGAATGCATTGACTAATCTGTTCACCCGTCATTTTCATATTTATTGAGAGTGTATTTCAACATTTAGAATGTATATTTTCAGAAGTCAAATTTGAAGCGGGTGACTTAGAATTAAAATGTTCATATTTATTGAGAGTGTATTTCAACATTTAGAATATATATTTTCAGAAGTCAAATTTGAAGCGGGTGACTTAGAATTAGAATGTTCATATTTATTGAGAGTGTATTTCAACATTTAGAATATATATTTTCAGAAGTCAAATTTGAAGCGGGTGACTTAGAATTAGAATTTTCATATTTATTGAGAGTGTATTTCAACATTTAGAATATATATTTTTAGAAGTCAAATTTGAAGCGGGTTACTTAAAATGTAGTACAGCAAACCTACAAAACACAATTAAGTTCTTCTTTTTTCTAACATGTATGTCATAAGGGTCGAATTTGCCAAAGAGTATTTCATCTGTACGAGAAATTTGTAATGTTATCATAAAAATGTTCTTCTCTTTAAAAAAAATCCAGCTGCATTGTTGACTGACGGGTACAAAGACATTGGTTTTGGAATGTACGACGAAACTTTGAAACTCCTCCGTAAACTAGCTCACTCGGCCTTGAGGTCAGTATGTCATAAGCATTCCGTACATTTATACAAACATTTTCAAAGGCATAATTTTATATAGTTTAAGTTGATCATTTGTACGGTTATTAGCTTGACTTTGTATACATCTCAAAATTGAACAGCATTAATTATGTTCCCGATAGTATGCCTGGAACGGGTAAACAACCCCTGGACTTGAATTCGTGCATTAGATTTACAGGTGTTCATTTCCGATAAATACATTAGACAAAAGTCTATTGTGCTTTGTCATTGGTTATATTTAATTAAATGTATAACTCCTCTCTTAATTGGTAGAGTGAACATGTCTACAGGTCGGATGACCTAAGGGTCATTTTATTTATCCTATCTTGTAATTGGTTGTCTTCGTTAAGGTCCTCCTGATTGGATTTTGTGCGGGATTTTGAAGCTTAGTTTATTTCGTTCCGTTACTATTTTATGGATGTGCTGCTAAATTCGCTCAATCTATAGGGCCGCTCAGCGTCTGAGAGAATAAGTTATTTTAAAATGTCCTTAAATAAATAATCTTTGTTTGAACTACTGGAGCTTTGGCTGAGTTTATAAATAATAAAGTGGACTTCAACTGTATTTCCGAGCTTCTTCCGTTTTCATTTTGTTTCTGAACTCGTCGTCACCAACCCATTATGGGTCCATTACAATTGAAAGAAGATGCATTATTTTTCTTTGAGTCGACCAATGTTATAATGATTGAGGTAGGGGTGGGGAATTTTTTACTTCGTGTACTCCCTCTCACTTTTTTTTTTGTTGGATTTTAAGTAAAATCTATATTATTCTTTATTTGTACGTAAGCTCTTAACCAAAATGTGTTTTTTTTTTCATTTTTTGTGATTCTTCTACAATTGTATTTATGGGTTGCCTTGCTTATTTGATAGTTGAATGGACATGGTACATGCATGTATACAATCTGTGCAAATTTCTCCAAAATATGTCTATGGTACTATATAATACCAAAGGACACCAGTGCATTGACTTGGATTCAAACCTTTGACGTACCTCTGTAGATTGATATCTTGTCAAAAACGTGACTAATGTGCGGGGACTTGAACCCTGTACCTTGTGACTCATCCACTATATAGACCAACACAACTCTACCTTGTTGTTTCAGGCACTTTGCTACAGGGGAAGCTCTTCAGAAGCTCTTCTCAACCACCGTTCCCAAGCTGGAAGTTGAGGTTGCCAAGACAGCAGGCAAGCCAGTGGACCCTAAGGACCTAATCTCGCTGCTCTTGTACAACACCTTCTCTGAGATGTGCTTCGGAAAGAGGTTTGCTATCAATATATATTGTCTTTAAATAATTGAAATGAATTGAGAGTATCCATATTTTAGGGGAGAGCAGCACAAACCAGTTTTCTTTTAATGTAGGTTTGTTGCAGTAATTGAATTACTGCAACTAATTCATTGATTTGTATTGTAGCTATTATGCTGATAATTACGGAAGCCCATAAGGGCCACAATTAACTGGCGGCTACCAGCTTATTATTTGGCAACCACCATTAATTATCTGGCGGCTGCCACTTAATTATATGTCGGCCACCATATAGTTTGTGAACACATTTCATTTAGCACTTAATTGATGCAAATTCTTTATGTGATGCTCATTTAATGATGTGACACTGCAGTTTTTTCCTCATAATTCAGCACCGGAGAAGATGTGTGTGTGTGTGTGTGTGTGTGTGTGTGCGTGCACCTGTGTGTGTTGGAGGGGGGGGGGGGGTCTACGCAGATACGTTATTATCCCCTCGCCGACGGAGCCGGAGATGAGTAACGCTGCCGTCCGTCCTTCTGTAACAAATCATGTTTCCTATCGATAACTTTAGTAATGTTTGACGAATTTTAATGAATCGCATATGAAAGTACATGGTATCAAAATACAGCCTAAGTTCGATTTCAGAGAATGTAGGTCAAAGGTAATAGCTCATTAAATATGCGAAAAAATACAAATCTGGTTTCCGTTCGATAACTAATTAATTAATGTTTGACGGATTGTAATGAAATTTGATATGAAGGTACATGGTATCAAAACACAGCGTAAGTTCTATTTTGGATTTTGTAGGTCAAAGGTCAAAGCTCATTAAATATTGCGAATCTGGTTTCCGGCCGCCATTCGATAACTTTAGTAATGTTTGACGGATTTTAATGAAATTCGATATGAAGGTACATGGTATCAAAACCCATTTTGTTAGTCAAAGGTCAAAGCTCATTAAATATTGCGAATCTGGTTTCCTATCGATAACTTTATTAATGTTTGACGAATTTTAATGAAATTTCATATGAAAGTACATGGTATCAAAATACAGCCTAAGTTCGATTTCAGAGAATGTAGGTCAAAGGTACTAGCTCATTAAATATGCGAAAAAATACAAATCTGGTTTCCGTTCGATAACTAATTAATTAATGTTTCACGGATTTTAATGAAATTTGATATGAAGGTACATGGTATCAAAATCATTTTCGACAGTTCGAAGTTCCATCTAGTCCATTGTCCAGTCGCTCTCTTACATTTGGTTTCTTTTCTCTTCTTAAATTGTCTATTAGGTTTGACATGCATGACCCTAAAGTCCTGCAGTCTATGAAGCTGATTGACGAGTTGGGCCAAAACATAGGCCTAGGACTCCCTGAGGATGTATTCTCCATTCTGCGGTATGTACCTAACAAAAAGCGTGATATCATCCGTGAAACTATTAAAAATAAGGAGTTCTTCATGGAGCAGATAGGAGATCATAAAGATACACATATACAAGGTAATCCTCATCTCAATTCTCGCTACCACATATAGCAATATACATTCCATAATGCATTGCCCCTCCGATACCTCAGTGATTTCATCAGTCATTATAAAGAATTTCTTTCCATAATATACATCAGGGTCACATATTTGAAGATACCGAAGGGCTACATTTTTATTAAATTTATACATCATAACAGATTTAGGCAGAAATATTTTCTCATGTTTAGTCTAGCTGTTGACAGCGAAGTGTGAGTCCAATACTTTGTGGCCCGTTTTGGTCCTCTTCAACTCTCTTGCTCTGTCGGCATCTTCATCGTACACAAACGTATTTCAAGTACCTAATTATCCAACTTAATTAAGCTGTAATGAATTAGTTTATCATTACTGTAAATGTCTATGATTATGATTATTTCTTTTTTTGTAAATTGATCTCTGTAAATTTCTTCCAATGAAAAACAAATTTCTGAATGGACAAACACTTACTTGACTTAGATGCAAAGAATGGTGTGTCCCCTTGCTCCCCTACGAGAAATCCTGCTCCATTGGACATTAAATAATAACTTTTTAATTTATTTTATATTGCAGGCGAAGTGACCGATATCTTTCATATGTTTCTGAATGCACAAGAGAAAGCCATGGCAGAGGATAACAACATGGAGAAACTAAGTGATGAACATCTCCTCTGGACTATTATCGATATGTTCGGTGGTAAGTGTGATCAAAGTGTGCTCAATGATTGCCATGCATGATAGTCTTTATGTATTACGCTTTCCTCTCAATTCAGAACCTTCGGTGATTCTTTTTCTCCTTTTTTTTTAACCAACCAAGTGAGAGGATATCCCATTGAATTGTGGGTCATTAAATCGCTAAGTTTTGTAATGGATGTTGTTGTCGTTTTAGTTGATGTACTCTTTAACTCTTGTACCACTTGGTCCTTCAATTGCTGCATTGACTTAATATATGAACCACTCGGTTCCTGTAAGCATGGACCTATTACGGGTGGACATTCAACGTGATTCTTTCTTTGATCCAATCATAGTCGCCGCCTTCAGATTATGTGCATCTTAATGAGAACATTCAGCTGTTTTAACAATAACGACTGCTTTAGCATTTTTGGTCATTGACAAAGGAGCAGTTTCCCTCTCTTGGGTTTTGTTTGGATGGTGTGCTCTGTAAGAGTGTGTCTTAAATAAAAGCATCCCCAATGGGGAGCAGCAAAGTTGAAAAGCAGACGATTTGGGTGATATGAAATGTATTATTACTGATTCGCAAACTTTCGCACACACCTATGATCTTATAAAACAATTAGAAGGCCATGATCTATCGGCCCTGTGCGTTGTAACTCTGGAATATTATGAGGAAATAGGGGGAAACGGGATTTTAAATCACAACCCAAAAATCCAAAAATAACCTCTTTCTGGTAATATCAACACGTCTTTCAAAAAAAAATACATGTACAGTACACGGAACAACAATTTCCGATTACAAGCCAGAACTGCACATCTATTTTCCATGATTTAGGCGAGTAATTATCTTCTGCGCATGTAGATTAACATGTGTAAAATCACTATCTTGATTCTCTACCCAGGCGCGGATCTACGGGGGGGGGTTTAGGGGGTTTAAACCCCCCTCTTGGGCGGCCCAAAAAAAAAAAAAAAAAAAAAAAGGAAAAAAAAAGAAAAAAAGAAAGAAAAAAAGAAAGAAAAAAATTGTGTTAATAGATGCCAGGAAAACATCACTTACGGGGTTCAAATAAACACCCCAAAAAAATTCGGCTCGCCGCTTCGCGGCTCGTGGACGATGCTCCGCATCGTCATTATTTTGGTCAACCCCCCCCCCCCCTTAGCAAAAAGCTAGATCCGCCCCTGCTACCGGCTTTTTGCCGGCGACCATGATGAGACCAAAGGGAAGAAACATGTACGGAATGTTATTGAGACGACATTGACGGAGACAATCACAATGAATTCGTTAAGAAAACGATGAGTGTCCATCCGTAATAGGTCCATGCTGTAGGCAATGGGTTACTCTCTCAATGGATCACAGATTATCTACTCTTGTTTTTTAAAACATTGACAAGAATTACAGGGACCTCAGGAAGAACACTTTAAATTCTGGTGAGGCTACCGTGTGTATTTAAAATCATATTGCTATTATTACTAGTAGTAGAAGTAGTAGCAGCAGCAGTCGTAGTATCTTTTCTTAAAGGGCTGGTTTCCGATTTGGACTTTTCCCTTCAGCTAGTATCCAAACCTCAACAGAAACTATCTACTGGGCGTTGGCGTTAATGACCGAACACCCTGAGATCGCAGATCGGGTCAGAAAGGAAATTCACGATGTGATCGGACGTGACCGCATCCCCGTCATCGAAGATCGCAGGAGCGTGCCGTACGCCGAAGCCACGCTATATGAGGTGTTGCGTTATGCTTCCATAGCACCTGTCCTTCTCCCACATGCTACTACGTGTGATACTACCTTGAGTGAGTACTGTACCGGTATTTCATTTTTTCTTAAAGGACTGTTCGTTTTTTCAAATACAAGTGAAGTCAAACAACTAACTGAACAGACTAGACAATCAGTTATCTTTTGTTTTCTTTCGAACAGCTACCATCCCTAATTTTGTAAGAATGTTTCCTACATAGTCTCTTCTTCTTTTTGCAAATTGATTTGAAAGGACTGGACCAGGTGTCATAATAATAATTAAAAAAAAAAAAAAAATTAACTTTGATATGTTATGTATGCACTTAAACTTCAATTTCCTCTGTATTTGTAATAGTAGGAGTAGGCGTAGTAGTGGGAGTGGGAGTGGGAGTAGGAGTAGTAGTCGGAGTGGGAATGGGAGTAGGAGTAGGAGTGGGAGTGGGAGTGGGAGTGGGAGTGGGAGTGGGAGTGGGAGTAGTAGTCGGAGTGGGAATGGGAGTAGGAGTCGGAGTGGGAGTGGGAGTGGGAGTGTCGGAGTGGGAATAAGTGGGAGTAGGAGTAGTAGTCGGAGTGAGAGTGGGAGTGGGAGTGGGAGTAGGAGTAGTAGTGGGAGTGGGAGTCGGAGTCGGAGTCGGAGTGTGAGTGGGAGTGTGAGTGGGAATGGGAGTGGGAATGGGAATGGGAGTCGGAGTCGGAGTCGGAGTCGGAGTAGGAGTAGGAGTAGGAGTGGGAGTGGGAGTGTGAGTGTGAGTGGGAGTTGGAGTGGGAGTGGGAGTCGGAGTGGGAGTGGGAGTCAGAGTCGGAGTCAGAGTCGGAGTCGGAGTGGGAGTGTGAGTGGGAGTAGGAGTAGGGGTAGTAGTAGTAGTAGTAGTAGTCAATTAAATCACTTGATTCATGAATTTTTCTTAATCTTTCTCTTGATCACAGGGGGTCATGTCATCCCTAAAGGTACAACGGTCATAATGAATGTTTACTCCATGCACTTTGATCCTCGAGAGTGGAAAGATCCAGAGAACTTCTGCCCAGGTAGGTCCTAAAAACTCCCCTTCTCTCCTTTCCCTACCACCACACACCACACTTTGACACTCCAGAATGGAAAGGCTTCTTGAACTGCCAAGACATTTTGCCTTAGCATCGGCCAGGGACATTCCCCATTCTCTTCTACAACCACGATATGTACACGTGTATCAGTTCACTTCCATACCATGACCTTTAATGTACTTTAACAGCAGCTACTCTGCCCCCTCCCCTTCCCTCTCAATCAGGTTTCTTTTTCATTCTTCATTAGAGAGTGCTGTAAGCAGTTAGTTTGTGATTTTAAAATGGTAGAACTGCAATTCCAGAAATCATTCATTCTTTTTTATCTTTTTTCTCCAGAGCATTTCCTTGCTGAAAATGACACAATGCGTGATCATCCTCCCAGCTTCCTTCCATTTGGAGCTGGCCGTCGTGGCTGTCTAGGTGAAGCCGTTGGCAAGGCTATTCTCTTCCTTATCTTCACCTGGTTCATGCAGAACTACACCTTCAGCAAGGTGACCTTATAACCTCCGACTCTTGACCACTTTTATGTTTGCTTTTGAAACTTAGATTAATTAGCAATATTCGCAATTTTGGTCAGCATGCATTGTGAATTTTCCCAAAACGACATAGACAGCAGAAAAAGGGCACATTTCTCTTTAAATGCAAAAAGATCATTACTTTGTTTGAAACTTTTCAGTATATGTATTTCGATCACTCATTCCATATCCAAAAAAATATCATGCAAGCGTAAGTTTGTTAGCTGGACGGCATAAGGAACCTCAAACTATAATACATTCATTCTTTTTGCTCCAAATTCTGTTTTCCAATATCTCCTTGTAGTAGGTAATAAATAGTAGAAGTAGTAGACGTATTTGGTAACTTGTTGAGCTCAAGGCTAATCTACCACAAGGTCCTCATTTCAACCATCGTTATGAAGAAAGATAACCTGTAGTAACTTACTACAAAGCTGTCGTTCATTGATTATTCTCCATCTTCTGTTCCAATTCCATGTTGCCTCTGCAGGTTCCTGGCAAGGAAAGTGAAAGTCTGACCAACATGATCACCAAGTGTAATGCAGGAAGGCTTCTGGTACCCTACGAGATCATGATCAACAAGCGAGAGTAGACATCGGGATGCATCATTGTTTGGACATCCCATGCTCTTCTGATAATTTTTTCATATGGCAATTTACACACAACTATAGCACTGTTATGCTATACTTAATAATTAATTCCAGCTTCTAGTCTGTTCTTCATCACCTAAAGCACCTGAAATTATAAGCATCAAAGAGTAAGTGTTTTTCAAGAGTTCGGGTTTGTGTATTTGAATGTGTGTGTGCGTGTGTGTGTTGTTGCTTTTTTGTCTGTCTGGCAGCCTTTGTTCAAAACACTATTTTATTCCTCACCTAGCAACTTGGTGCAAGTGAGATCTGGCAGTCTTGTAAAGAATGTCTGATGTTCAGTCATGCATGCAGAGATTCAAATGAAAATGTTACCTAAATGTACTGGGAGGATAACTCTATCAAGATATATATTATGAAACCCACGATTAAATATTCACTTCAAACAATACAACTTTTAAAAAGTGGGACATTTTTTCTGACTCACTCTGTATATTAGTGCATCAACACACAAAAACATATTACTATCAATCTAACCTGGATTCTGGTGTGAAGAAAGAATTCTTAGGGGGAAAATAGGAATTTATATTATCAATATAAAGAAAATAATTAGTGGATTGTAGGGCTCAAATTAATATTTTGTCCACGGGGGCTCTTCCAAAAAAAAAGAGCCCCCGTGAGCCTTCTCACGGGGACTCTTTTAGTACTGACAAGGGCTCTTTTTTAATACAAATTCCATTGAATTGTTACCCATGATACTCCTAAATTTTTTGCTATTTCATCATTATCATTAATAGTCGGCATTAGTTTCCTCTTACAACTTTACAAGTTATGACATGCAGCTAATGGTCAGATCTCCTCCCTCTGTACGGAATTTCTGGTCCAAGCCCGTATACATTCGCCTCCTTGCCAACACGTTTCCGTTTAATACTAATTTTAGCTTTCGTTTGATTAACTGGTCGAGGTTCATTATTTGCTGGTCTTTTGGAATCATCAGATTTCAGAGGATTCATGATTTGCTGCAGTGCACTGTGAGCTTCCGCTGTTTGTATCCGTAATACCCATATATAGACGTTGAGATGGGAAATATAGCGCAATCTTGCGGCAAAAAAAGCGTTTATTTCTTTACAATATGGCAGCCTCTAGACACCGACAAATTCGAGCGAGAAATCCTGCACGCTATAAAAATATAACTTCCATAGTTCCAATTCATTGAAAGTTGAAACTCAATATTGTGTGAAAGTTATAACAAGAAGATAATCTTTATTTTATAATTCCACGGGGGCGATTTTTAATTTTGCAATCGCCCCCTGACGGAAGAGATTATGTAGCTCACGGGGGCGAATCGCCCACCGCCCCCGTGTATTTTGAGCCTTGGTGGATAGGGAGGACATGACGTCACAGACTGATGAGTGAGTTCCCAATTTGTCTTGTGCTTTTCAATATTCCATAGTTTTACATACTTTTTCAAAAATTCATAACTTTCTTATTAGTTATCCGATTTTACTCAAACTTTTGTTGATTGGTTTGTCTGAGTTGTCAGCTTCTATTGAAAGTAGGTTATTTTTGGAGTGGAATTTTCGTTTAATTTTACCCCCAAATTTGGTGTCGTATATAATTTGTTGGTAAGAGGGCTGTTGTTGTTTTTGTAGTATACTTATTATATTTGTGAATCTGTTCTTAATTTGTGTCAGTTGTCAAGTTTTAATGAACAAAATGCCATTTGTTAGATGAAGAATTGTAAGTAATGAATTGATTTTTTTTTCTTCAACTTTAGAGTAGTATTGGATGTTCACTCTATCTTTGTATATTGAAAATTGCAACCAAGAACTAGCAAGATTTTTCATGCATTTTGATCAAAACCTCTGATAAACAATACATTCTTCTATTTTTTATATGAACGGTGCATATATATAGTTTTATCATCATTCTATCATGTACAAAATTTGTTAGTCTTAATGTTCCTGGGAAATAATACATTTTGATGATTGTAAAATAATTTTGGTCGTACTGACCAGTATAATCAAGCATTAGAAGAAAATCGGTTCACTTTGAACCGATTTTCATTGAAATGCTATGTACGAATGGTGTAAATTTTATTTTCTATATTTTATGTGTGCAGATGTTATACAATACAATACAATAAAGTCATTTCTATAGCGCTCTTACGAACTAACTGTTGTTTCACAGCGCTTTACATAAAAAGTTATCAAAGAATCTATTGTTATATTCCTTTGTAAAAAAAAAACAAGGTATGTGCCGAGATATAATATTGCATAGGGTAAAGTGAGCAGTTGGCTTTCTAGCTCGTATATGGAACATGTTGTTCTTATGTACATGTATGAATCATTTTTAATTAAAAAGTTCTTTTCTGAAGTAAACTGTATACAAGTGCAGTTTTGTGTGTGTTTTGGAGGACCCCCCCCAACGAAACGAAATATCGTTCAGCCAAATTTTGGGACACACACAAAAAAGTGCTCTTATCCCGCCCCCCCCCCCCTTATTCAGCGGCTGGCTGAGTCGTTACGAAATTTTGCGGCGTGATTTTCACATTTTAAACTCCCCCCTCCCCCACCTCGAAAAAAAATCCTGCGTACGCGCCTGTACAAGTGCATAAATGTCTTTCTTACTTTATTGTAATCATTCCTTTGTTTTATATGCATGCATTATGGTAGTTTAAATGTGACTGAATTATGTACTTGTTATTGGTATGTTTTCTGTTGATATTACAGATTTATGTGAACATGATGATTTTTTTTGTGGGGGGGGGGGAGGGGGGGGTGGAGGCATTATTGGTTTGAAACTGTTTAATTCAAGTACTTTAAATTGCTCAATACAAAAGTTTTGGGAAAGGTAGTAAAGAACTGATTAAATCAGACCGTTTTCTTTTCCACCAAGCTTTTATTTCTCTGTATGGTATCAATTAACACAAGCATTATGAAGACATGGTTTATTTCAATAAACAAATATTTTTAACGATTGATAATCCTTATCCCTTTGTTGATTGTTTAATATATCTTTTACTCTTTGATCGCATGTCTAAATGTAAACAGCACATTTCCCCCACACTCTAGCAATAAAGTTTATCAGTTTACAGATGTAATACAATTCATATGCTTCTCCACAATGCCCCTTGCCAGGAATTTCCAATTAATAGTAATAACTAATATGTCACATTATTAAAGCATTTCCATGCATAGAATTATAACTGAGTCACACCAACATACCAACACCAGACTGACCAAAATAATTACATTACCCCTTCGGCAAATTTTTTATTTGGTTTGGATTCAGTCTGAGGTTGGTTCGGCAATGTGAATGGGGTAGTACATTATAGACAGTGTGTGCCGCTATGTCATTAAACCCCTGGCAAGCTTGCAGATGTAGTTTACAAGAGATTTTCTTTGTGGTAAATATCGCATTTGAATATAGTTAGTTTATTCATATTTTAGTACTATTTACAACTGCTGTCATTGACATTTTGGCAAAAACGAAATATAAATTCTATAAATTCTAAGATCACTTTCATAAAGACTCTGAGGCACACAATTTCATGTGAAACATTTTGAATGTAAATACACGTTACTCATAATTACCACATAAAAGACAAATGCTGATGGTTAAAAGGATTCTCGACAATGATTTCATTAATGCATGTACAGTTTAGAACTATGCAATACATAACTACAACAATGAAACCTTACTTGGAATACATTGACGAAACCATAACTACAGTATAGTACTTGACAGAGACGAATCAGAGGAAAGGGGGATCATACATGTAGATTTAATGTATTGGACTTGAATTCCCATCCCCTTAAAAAAAAACACCTATATTTCCTTGTCTTTTTAGAGATTTAAGGTACGTGTAATTGGATCCTCTCTTTACAAGTATTAACAGTTTTCTGAATAAACATTAATATGAGTTATCTTATTTCAAGGCTTAAATTACGGTTCGCTCAGATATGACGCAGTAAAACACAGGGCTTTTTAAACACTTTTGTGATTTAATAGCAACTGCGTGCAACAAAAGTCCTACGCAACTATTTACTAAGCTATGTGTTATAAGATAAAGAATTGTGAAGCGTATTCCATGTAACGTCATAAAAAAAAACCTCTGCGGTATTGCGGTGTCATATCTGAACAAGGATTCCAAGCAGACAATTCATACTCTTAAAGTTTTCATGTACATATATTTGTTTCGAAACAAAGTTATTCAAACTAGAAACTTTTCTAAACTAGCAACAACTAATAATGTGGTACTGACTGTACTTAAGTAACAAGTGAAAAATATTACATGTAGGTTGTGATGAGGCACTTGGGGAAGAAATACCTAATATGCTGATGCCCTTCTGTCTCAAGACAGAAAGCATTTAAAGAATGAATGGCTTTAATCATGACCTTCAATAACCAAATCTAGAGTACAGAGCTAGAAACAAAAATGAATCCATTTTCATGCCATTTGTAACAAGAACATCATAACCATCATATAACATAGAATCATAGCACATTATATGACCAAAGACTGTAGCAGGTATATGTATGACAATTGCAATCTGAGTACTGTTGGCTAAATATAGTAAACACACGTTAAATTTTGATTTTTACTAAAATCGTCCTGAATATAACAAAAAGAGCTAGTAGTTGCCATATTGTGTCATACTCGAACGAGGTTGGCCAAACTCTTTGTATATATGGCTCTGCTTTGCAGTAGTGCTTCCAGTACAGTATAGCTTTAAGTGTATCAAATATACCATATGGATAACTTTTCATTATATTTACCAAATTTATGGAAGGTTATTTTTAGGGAAATAATCAAAATTTATGGTAGAACACTTGTATTTAAAAGTACATGTAGACTCTTACTGCAAAAATCATACTGTCAAAGTATTTTTTAATAAACAAAATAGCAGAATTTGTCTGAAAATAACTACAAATTGTTTTTTACAATGTAATTTGAAGAAGGATGCATATATGCTAAAACAAATGACATATCTTTGATAGTCTATCATTATCCTAAGTGAAGCTACTTGAAAATGAGTTGAAAATGCAAGCTATTTCATGACACAATTACTTCACAATAAAGTGACAATTATAAAAAGCTACAAATATATGGAAATACATGTAGTCTAGTCACACATTTATTGGATTTTTATCATCAGTTCTTCTATCTTTCATCATCAGCCATATCATTTATGTCTTTGAACAATACAAGTAGCGTATTTTCTGATATCTTTAACTAATACATACTCAGTAATATAAATTATAATATTCGGGAGAACTTTTTTAAACAAGGCCACCGTGGGCTTTTCCTTTGTTCTCCTATTTCATTTGAAATTTATTTGCATTTGCTGTGTTTTTAATGAAAATTAAATAAATAAATGAACGAACGAACATTCTGGGGCCATATTCATAAAACGGTATTATTTGTTATCGTATGTAAAATGATGGTTATTATCATTAAAAAATTAAAATGCTATAAATGCTTGAAAATAATACCACTGGGTGCTTGCACATGTAGAAGTCTCTTTCAATTTTATGTGAATGCAGCCAGCTTTGCGAGGACAATTAACCATGATTTGTCCTAATTTTGATTTGTTATGACAATTATGAAATTGTATTACCAATGTAGAAGATAACATTGTTTTTCTGAATAGCACCCAATATCTTAAATCATGTAAAAACAAATTCAACCTTTTGCTATAACTTATCCAAATATGGGAAGGCTATAAGAATGAGAAAATTCAGCAATCAACAGGTTAAGGCAAATTAGATTAAAATTAGAGCACCAATGACTTCTTACGAGAAGATTTGCCGTCAAGAAGTTGTACATTTACATTTACATCATATTGACTGGCTTTGAATGGCAATCTATGAGAGTACACTAGTATAGCCCAAAAATATTCATAGAGCAATATGGATATATCGAGAGCAATAACTTATAACCTAAACAGTTATGTATTACCCCCAAAATGAACCAGTCATTATTATTATCAATATGTTTTTTTGTTAAATCACAGGCGATTTCCAGAATGGGATACTAAGGTAATTGACCCATTGCCTACAGGGATCAGGTGATCCCTGTATTAAGGCTATGGGGATCAGAGAACTCAGTAGTCAACAGGTAAATGTGATTTCATACAGTCCACTGCTACTTAACAGGTGCACAATGAAAAAGATACATGCATGTTCACCTGATAACCCATGAGAGTCGATTCATTAGCTGATTTCTAATGGGGGTCCAAAGAAAATTATTAAAAGTTGTTTAATCAGACATGTAGATATTCTGGTTCGATTCTCCAGGATCAAAGGCGAGGTTCACACCACCCTTTTTCTCGTATATATCTAGGACGTCGTCAAGAAGTTTGTTATTGCCTTCTCCGATGGTTTCATTGTTGGGTTCCGCATCAAAGTCGATTTCCACCTCTTCGAATTCTTCTTCTCTGCGTCCGGGACTTTCCGCAGCTTGATTGCCTGCTTCATCACTGCACATTCAACATAAGCAAATGATGGAAGAAGAAGAAGAAGAAGAAGAAGAAGAAGAAGAAGAAGAAGAAGAAGAAGAAGTAGAAGGAGAAGATGACGAAGAAGGGGAAGGAGATGAAGAAGAAGGTGGGGAAGAAGATGAAGAAGAAGATTAACAAAAAGTAGAAAAAGGAGCAAGAGGAGAAGAAGAAGAAGAAGAAGGAGAAGTTGATGAAAAAGGGGAAGGAGATGAAGAGGAAGATGGGAAAGAAGATGAAGAAGAAGATTTTTAAAAAGTAGAAAAAGGAGCAAGAGGAGAAGAAGAAATTGAAAAATAAGAAGAGGAAGAAGAGGAAGAAAGGGGAAAAGAAAAAGGAAAAGAAGGAGAAGAAGAATGAGGAGACGAAGAAAAAGGAGAAGGAGGAGAAGAAGGAGGGGAGAAGGAGTAGAAGATGAAGAAGAAGAAGATGAAAACAGAGAAAAAGAAGGAAAGAATATGAATAAATAATTAAAGGGTTCTTAAAAGAACCCCTCCCGCCCCCTCCTCCTCAAAAGGATGAACATGTTAAATGGGGGTTTTGATTGATATATCAAATGAGTATAATGCAATTTCAATAAAACTGCATTATTGAAGTACAATGGTCTCATGAAATAAGAATTGTCCTAATACAGAATCCTTCTCACTGATGTTCGCCATCTAGTGGACCTCACAATGTACATCTTCCAGTCTTGTAGGGAACTAAACATCCACCTAAATTATAATAAGAAGGAATATTATTTTTTTTAATGGACTTACACATCACTGTAAAGTGGCTCCCTCACATCAGTGGCCTTTAGAGTGTATATAGGGTTTCTGGTCGAGTACAAAAAAAGAAAGATTAATAATATATTGCATTTATTTGCAAATTTCATTAGTTTACAAAATGTGCTAAAGAAGGTTTTTCTTCTACAACATCAATTTGGTAGCCTATTTGCAGAATATGAAAGAACTTTGGAGAAGACATGAAGAAGTAGCCCTATAATTCATGCTGAATCAATTTAATTTATATTAATTACATTATGTTAATTTTTGTTTTAATGGCATTATTTTCATTTCATTTCACTTATTGATAAATTTCCACAAATGAAGGAAGAAAACAACGAACAAGTATGATCATGACATAAACAGTATAAAAGAACACTGATTGATAAATAAAGCACTACCAATATCAACGTTGCGGAATATTCCAAAGCAACTTTAAAATAATGGAATTCCAATGGCATAGTTAGGAAATCGATATTACCAGGTGTTTTAAGAATGCAATTCAAAAAATGGATTGCATTATGCCATAGAACCAGCTTTAGCCATTGCCAGTATAGAAGTACCACCCGTCTATAATGAACAGACTGGATCTTTTGGTTTATCATTGTTAAAGAAAGACCAATTGCCTGTACAGGCCCCACTTTCTCCCTTCAGTTGGCTTTCGATACAGGTTTTATGGTTTATAAAATGGCAAGTTCAGGCTTCTCTGTCCCGTACGTCACAGATGCCAATTCAGATTTTACTATCTGATCATTGAATTAAGGTGAAAGCCCTACTAGTGCGTTTATCAGACCAGGGCCTTGTTTCATAAAACAGCCAATCAGATGCCACGATTGCAGGAGCTTTAACAGTCATTGTAACTTGTTATTGACAACAAGTTTTATGAAACAGGGCCCAGATATGAAGCAAAGAGACACATTTGATTTCAATTAATGTTCAGAACTTGACAATCCTTTGAAATGTTTAGGACACGAAACGACAAATACCATGGATTTGCCTAAAGATTGATATAAAGATCTCCTTACTTGTTCTCTGCATACTAATTATTATCAGGTGCGCGTGCTTCCTGCCTAACAAATGTGTAAAACCCTTCTAATGCTCGTATCCGCCTTCTATACCTGGTGATGTAGAAAGATAAAAGACGGTTATTTTTTCATCCAAGGGTTTCAAGTTCATTCAAACGTTTATTCATTTCAAATTTGTTTAAAAAACAGGAGATATGAAACAATAAAACAAATATAGACAAATGAAACAACCAAGACGTACATGAAGGAGGCTAAAAGGGAGGTATCTAAACTGAATTACATAAGAATTACAAATCATTTAATTATTAGGTGACTGTTCTTCATTCTCCCTTTTTTAATATAATTAAGCTCCTTAGTTTCATATCACATAGAAATAGAAGCATGTACTATGTAAATGAATTCACATTTGACAGCAATTTTCTGTCAGTTCATGAGTAATGGTAATATTCTAAAGTGAAAAAATAAAACACGTCACTGAGAGGTGATACTGCACTTATGTAGATTAAAAAAAGATTGGAAAAGTATAATTTGTATTATTTTTAAAATTCCTATGAGGAAGAAAATTATACCTGTAATTTTCCAAGAAAAGGATTGCTATCAAAATGACCTCAAATTCCAAATACAAGTGTTTCTAAAGTTAAATCTGCATTAACTACCACATGTATAGAAAGACCACCCTCC
Organism: Strongylocentrotus droebachiensis; assembly: GCA_035222895.1. Lineage (NCBI taxonomy): Eukaryota > Metazoa > Echinodermata > Echinoidea > Camarodonta > Strongylocentrotidae > Strongylocentrotus > Strongylocentrotus droebachiensis. Next base: position 113,076 of record JAVYIG010001507.1, on the reverse strand, counting down.
TACATGTATAAAGACCACAGTTTTTGTTTCACTTGAAGAAAAAAATCCTTATTGAAACATGTACTAAAGGAACCTGCACATAAAGACCACCAGCCTATGGAGACAACTTTTCCTGTCTCCCTTGAGCAGTCTCTATATACAGGTTTCACTGTAGTCTAAAACTGTGGACCAAACTTTGCTGTCATAGGTGTGTGTTGTTCCATATGCTCAAGCAGTGCAGTGCTTTTCATTGTACTTAATTTCAGCAAGATTAAGTCAAAATGCTATTATCTCTGACGATTCCACAACATTACAATACAATCGTTTGCCATTATTAAAGCAATACACTTGCAGGCAGATTATCAACACAAAAGATAGTATATGCATTACCCTTTGTCCTTTTCTAAACATTTAATCTCATTTGAAGTAATGTATAAATACATAATTATGCTTGTACATTTATATATATATAGTTTCCATTTATCTTTCAAAGTAATTTGTCCATATGTCTAATAATGATTATGCCTATGTATTGTAAAACAAAACATTCATGGACCACGTGAATAAAGTTTAATAATAAATACAAATAAATACAATTCGCAATGTCGTCCACTGATTAGACTGTCCATTCATTACATGCTAATCACACGACCAGTAGCCATCTTAAAGCCCAATACTTACGAGGCGACAGTCCGGTAAAAAGCCACTACGGTGAGGACGAGGAGAAGAAACATCACAAACGCAAGAGAGAAACTGGCGATCTGTAAGGCTGACTGAACATCAGGTTCCATATGCTTGGTTTTTAACTGCAGACATGACCAAGGGAAATAAAAAATAAAAGTCAACTCATTTGTAGTGAGGTTTGGGTACATCCAAATCATACTCACCATTCGACCTATGTTTAGTGTCATTAGAAATTGTGTTTATTCCTCTTTAAAAGATACCCTATTTGTTACGATTTTCAGACACAGAATGTATATTACATTAAATTAAGAGGCATGTTTAAAAGGGAAAAGTTGAAAAGTGCACTGATTTTGTTCGGCTATGCATTCTTCTTTCTTTGAAGAGTGTAGGACTGCTGTGTAGTGCACTGCATAGCAATACCAGTGCTTAACAATGCACTTCGCAACTTGTCACTTTTGACCTCGCCCATTATCCTGGTGTACTGCCCATTCCATCGCTGCAAAACCATAACATATATGGTATCATTTTAAATACGAATAAGCATACTTTCCAATGATACTTAACATAGCAATTATTATCCCATGGTAAAAGGGATATATAATCGATCAAACTTGGGTTTCCAACCTTTTGTTGAGGGGTTCATATTCAACAGACTTTGTTACATTCACTTTTTAAAACAGATGATAATAAAAGATAACCTTGTATATTCTCGTTTTAGGAACAGTTTTTAAGAATAGCCAAAAAAGCCAGGATTGTTAGAACAAGACCATGACTATTAAAGCAAGACCAGGATTATATGCCCAAAACAATAAATCACATCTACCTCTACTTCCAACAGATGGTAAGAAAGCAGCTCCTCTGTGTATCCGTATGCATGATCAATAATGCTGTAACAAATGAGAAAAATACACACATACACCAAATACGAATTAGAAATTGAACACAAAGGATTACGTACAAGGCAATGTCATCTTCAGTAATATTCTGAAGTCTAATCATAGATTTTTAGAATGGAAGTATATGGACATTGGTTAAAAATTGTACTTATACTAGTTACAGGCATCTATCCAAAATTAATAATATTAGTTTCCATTATGTGAAATGAATTTGCATTTTCTTCAACATTCATAGATTTGCATATTTACTTGATATTTGATTAAAAAAGAAAGAAATTATAAACTATTTCGATTTTGACAACTATTGAAAACAATAAATGAAAATAATATCTGAATTGGTATACTATTATTTCACTTATATTTTGTCAATTCATTCATATTTAAAATCACTGATTATAATATAAACAAAAGTAGTGCTCCTGTACTTACTCCAGTATTTCTGATGGTGAAATTACTGTTTTTGTATCATCATCTATCACATGGAGTAACATCTCAGTTCTATTTAGACAAAGGAGAGAAGAAAATGAGAATACAAATAAAAAGGTTATTTTATTTTCTACAGACATTTTTTTTTGTGTCAATTAGTATATACCTGAAAGAGGCATGATATAGGCAAAGAAATTGAAAATATAAAAGTGCAAATATCGAAATACAAATAAATGACTAACAATATATGAATCCTTTTATTAAGAATATTTGTAAATAAAAAAAAAATTATATTGTGTAACAGGTACATGCAAGAGAAAAGGAAAAAAAGTGATGGGACATGCCAAATCTGACTGAGAAAATGAAAATACTAATTAAACTAATTTCATTCTCAATGGCTTATATTTGATAATTGCCTCTTGACCTAATAGCACAATAACAGTATTTATAAACCATAAATTGTTAAGGTCATTTCTTTCAACCAAAATTAAACCCCCGCAAGATCTTTACGCTCATCCATTTTCGGTTTCCTTGTAAATCGTAAAGTTGCGCAAACTGGTGGGGGGGGGGGTCCTTTGCTCACGTGTGTCGTACTTTATAGAATAGGCTTCCCGAAGACAACCAAAAAGTGTATAATCTCTGATTCCTTTAGAAATCATATAAAAACGATTCTGTTTAACTCATAATTATTTCTACATATGCTTTGAGAACTCAACAGAGTAGATTTGACACTACACTAGTAACATTCATTATTATTATTATATATTTTGTAACAGCTGCTTTTTTTTTTCTTCATGCAAGATGTTTGAATGATCTTTAATACTAAAGATCAATTCTTTAACCCTTTCGACTTATATATTGTACCATTCTGAACAATATTGGACTCAATACATTTGAACTGACAAACGCTGCAAATAAATCATATGAATTGTGAAGTCATATATTAGAGAACGGTGTATAAAGTATCTAGATGAATGACAAAAAAGAGGAAACATTATCTATACATTCTATGATTCCAAGTCTCAAACCGTTCATAAATGAACTTGCAAGAGCTCACTTTTGATTTACATCACTTCTTTGCTATTAAATTGCGCATAAATGTCTATTTTCAATTGGGGAAAAAATACAATGATGATACTTGTTTCATCATCAATAGTGATCTGTCAGTTTATGACAGGTTCAGTGACCCATTCAAAATTCTATATCAAGTGTCTCTCCAAGTTTCTCTCCAAGTTCCTCGGTCTTGAGCCAACCGTTTCATCGTTTGATACCCTGTTGCTCCACATTGTGTGATTACATCATCTAGAAAGCCTTTACGGGTCTTCCCCTCTTCTTCTTTCCATGAATACGACCTTCTATGACTCTGAGCATCAAGCCCTCATCATGCCGCCTATGTGTCCAAGCCATTTATTCTGTCTCTCTCTAATCGTTTGAATCAGCACCCGCCTTTCGTGAGCTCGATGCAAAACCTCTTCATTCGAAACTCTGTCCCTCCACGACACACCTAGTAATTTGCGCCAGCACTACATTTCGACCGCCTCCAAACGCTGCATGTCCTTTTTAGTGAGTGTCCACGTCTCAGCCCCATACAACATACTTGTTTATACATCTAATTAAAAAAAATATTCCCTTTTCTGATTTTCTGCTTTTCATCTCTCCTTCTCTATCCATAACAGCACATAAGAACAACATTTGTAGTTATATGTGCTACAGAGATATGGTTCACAGATCTGTCTTTTTTTTTGTTTCAAGAAGAAAACCACTGCCATTCTAATAGCCCAAAGCTTTTGTTAAACACTCAAATTCAGGGAAACAATTTGCAGTCCATGTCATGGAAATTTTGAGGGTAAAAGAAAGTTCATATTACATTATATCTTATTTGTGATACAAGTCTGTACACTAATGTGGCACTGTAAAGTTGTACAAAGTAAGAGGTAAAATATTAGCCTGACCTGTTTGGAATACCAAGACAATTGGCATCTAACTTGTAAGCTATCGAATCAATGTTGGCAGACACATTACTATATCCTCCTCCTTGCTCTATGATCTCCTCTAGAAGTCTATAATGAAGAAGAAAGAAAAAAAAGAAAATAGTAAGTAGATATTCAATTCCATCACTTTAAATATTACTAGTAAAAAAATTCTACTTTCCTCAATAAAATCAAAGAAAAAAAATAATGAGAAAAGTCTTGGAAAAAATCTTTGCATAGCCTTAGTTATTATACAATTAACATCACTTCATTCAAAAATTTAGTAATGATGCATTCATTTTATCGGCCTCATCAACATCATCACCGTCATTCTAATCACCATTATTCCTCATTATCTTCATTGTCATCATCCGCATTATCATCAACATGAACAACATGATAACATGTGGTATTCATACACATCCTCATTGCTAGGAAAAATTCACTTAATGCTTTTTATTTTTGACTTTGTCAAGGATATGACATTTGTAATGTCATGTGTTTGATTGTCTCTTTCTTAGCCCTGAAAGTAGGATGACATAATGCTTTTCTAACTGAAGGAATGATTTCATATAATTTATTATCAGTTATAAATATATTTGTATTTTTACTTTTATTTAAGAGTGTACATTCGATTGCTGTACTAGTTTACATGCATTAATTTTGCAAATGATATCCAGTAATTTACTATCCTGTAGTATTGTGTTGTTGTAGGCCTAAATATGTATATATCAAGTTTGGTTTCTATAATGTCTTTTCCCCTAGTACGTTTCCTTGAACAAAAAAGCAAAGCAAAACAAAACAAACAAACCATTCATTCATTACGAGGATACCAAATATTTTGTTCTTAATTATTCTTAGTTGCCCTTATGAGTTTATGTTAATGATTTTGTAACTATTATTATTACTTTTTTTTGTAACAATTGTTTCTTATTATGTTTAACAGGGCCTCATGGAAGACCACCATTATTGGTGATGAGTCACCCTGTCTAAATATCAGAAATAAATAAATAAATAAATCATCTTCAGTCTTATCCTCTTCATCCTTATCATCATCCTTATCATCAATAGCATAATCATCATCGTCATCCTCATCATCAATATCATCATCACCATCATTATCATCATCATAATCACCATCATCATCCCCACCAAAGTGCCTGAGCGCATTGACCTGGTACCTCCCGGTTATGAGACCACTGCTATACCACTGAGCTATCGCACTTCATCCTCCTCATCATCATTATCATCACCTCCATATTTGTCAGCATCGTGCAGTCCCATTCCATACTCATGGTTGATTTACACATCACAGGGATAGTAAGATACCCACAAGATGTTTTGCAAAACCTTCACTACGGTACTTGCTTTTAGCATGATATATTTATACAGTACGTATGTAACATGTATCGGCAAAAAAAAAAAAATCTTTGAAGCCTTGACAAAAAGTGGATTCCAAAATCACAAAATCACAAAACATGGAATCCCAGTCTACGTGATATAGCCTCTACCATGTGTCCTCATGAGCTACGATGGCTTTAGTAGGCATGATGGTTCAGTGGTAGAGCAGTGGTCTGGTAAGACCACTGCTCTAGTAAGGCATTAATCCTCATTACCAAGTTCCCTGGAGAGGACTTAAAGCCGTTGGTCCCCTGGCTGCTTACTTACAAGCAAATACATGCTTTCTTAGCAGTCAGGTAAAACAATCGATGTTATCATGAACCATTATTATCAACAAATATTTTGTCCAATCATGTAACATGTATCGGCAAAAAAAGACATTTCTTTGAAGCCTTGACAAAAAGTGGATTCATAAATTAAGCCTTCACAAAACATTGATTTATAATCATTCTTTTTCCGACCTCTGCTGCCTGCGTAGGTATTCTACGTGATATAGCTTCCATCATGTGTCCTCATGAGCTGCGATGGCTTGAGAAGGCGTGATAGCTCAGTGGCAGAGCAGTGGTCTGGTAACAGAGAGGTCCCTGTTGTGAAACCAAGCTAATGTGCTTGTGCCCTTTGGTAAGGCATTAATCCTCGTTACCAAGTTCCTTGGAGAGGACTTAGAGCCATTGGTCCCCTAGCTGCTTACTTACAAGCACACACATGCTTTCTTTAACTAGCAGTCAGGTAAAACAATCAATGTAAACATGGACCATTATTATCAACCATTATTTTGGCCAATCATGTTGCAATATGATTGTTACATGCGATATATATATATATATATATATATATATACCACAATTCTGAAACCTACCTTTTGAAGTCATCCTGTGTTTTCCTCACATTGACTGGTTCATCTCCAAATATCGCACTTACTTGGTCAACTTCAGTCATCAAGTAGACCTGTTAACGAGAGATTAAAATTAGCTTAATATGAAGAGCGTATATTGTGTATGTTGGCTAGCAGAAGGGCCTAAAAGTGTGTTGCGACGTTCTGCTGAGCGGAGATGACCACTGTCGTATTATGCAGAAGGACGTTGACATTAAAAATCCTGTAGATTAAAAAATATGCCTGTGTTTGATATGAAACTACTGAAATTAGATAGCTATAACCCAATTTATCTTTTTATTAGTTGGTAAAGAGATAAATCCTTGTCATGTTTAACAAATTGTGTAGTTGTTTGTTGGATGTACATGTGCCAATGACCTTCTGTCAGCGGTATAACATAGTTGTAGTCTTTGCAGCTCTGTAATGCCCTTTAATGCCCCTTTTTGCAGTATAGTGTCAAACATTGCAATTTTATTGCAAACTAGAATCTCTGCTGGCAAAGCAACTTTCACAAAACTTCCGTGTTTTCATTGATTCATTCAATCATTCATTTGTGGTATGAAGCCTTTGCAATTTGAACTTTTGTGAATCTAGAGCACATGTATGCACAACTGTTTCTGTTTTTTACAATTGTCAAAGGTAAAGAATAGTATCTTTTATAAACTTAACAATTTCTCACTAGTAATATAGCAGGTGTGTAAGAAACCAGGGAACCTACAGCTTTAACTTAGAAGTCTTATCCGAGGAACTTGGAATAAGATTATTACCTCTAACACAGAAGGGAATTTAACTGCATCAATTTGGTTTCAAACCCTGGTCCTTCTAAATAGAGACCATGCACTGCTCTTTCATTAAACCATCATTCCTCCCTGTTTATATTTGAAATTAAACTTTTTTAACTCCTGGGATAGTCTGGGATTTTAAACTGTAAGAATAATAATTAAAAAAAGTCAACGCAAAGCGTAGCACCCGCTCATATGGTAAAAATGGCCTATGTACGTCAGAAGAAGTTACCTTTATCAGACTATACTATCATAATACTAGGCAAAGAAGTTAACCTCATTCTCACATATATAATTAGGTGTTTTTACCTATTTAATAAGCTATGACCTTTCACCTTTAACCTACACACTCCGAAATCGAACTTAGGCTGTATTTCAATACCATGTACCTTCATATCAAATTTTATTAAAAATCTGTCAAACATCATTAAAGTTATCGAACGGAAACCAGATTCGCATATTTAATAAACTATGACCTTTGACCTACATACTCTGAAATCGAACTTAGGCTGTGTTTTGATACCATGTACCTTCATATCAAATTTCATTAAAATCTGTCAAACATTACTTAAAGGGATAGTTGAGTTCTGTTTTCAGACCACAAATGCCTTCAAAGTGCATGATTATTGCTCTTATTCTTATCTATGACATTTATAGTGCCCTTTTAGAACGTACAATTGCTATGAAGGTAATTTTAGACCCCAAAATATGTGAAATTTAGCCGATACGATCATACCAATTCAACTCCACTTTTAAAAAAAACACGGTGACCGTTAATTAATTATTTATGCCTAAGTCACATATAAACCGGGCCCCGTACGATTCTCCCTACCCGGCGGCTTGCCGTGGATTCAGAGACCGTACGGGAACCGTCCGATTTTCATTTCTACGGCATGTGTGGTCACATATTCTGCGGCGCCCGGGAGGTGCCCGGAGAAAATTGGTCGAGTGAAATGCAAGGCGCCCGTAAGGGTGCCGGCAGGGTGCCGACCGAGTGCCGACCGGTAACCTTACGGGCTCCGTCCGATGACCAGGTGTACCGATGGGTCCCGGAAGGTGCCCTGCCGGGGCCCGGCCAGGATCCTCAAGGCGCCCGGCCGGGTGCCGTGCGGTGCACTGAACTACAGAGCTAGTCAGAAAAATTGTCCCACTTTTTAAAAGTTGTATTGTTTGAAGTATGAATATTTAATCATGGGTTTCATGATATATCTTGATAGAGCATGATCCTCCTAATACATTTAGGTACCATTTTCATTTGAATCTCTGCATGCATCACTGAATAAAATATCCAGAAATGGACAATACTAAATTGAAATTGAATTGAAATTGAATATCAGACAATCTTTACAAGACTGCCAGACCTCACTTGCGCCAAGTTACTGGGTGAGGAATAAAACAGTGCATTGAACAAAGGCAGTCAGACACGCGTACACGCACATGCACCCACACACACACACACACACGCACACGCACATACACATACACACACACACGCACGTGCACACGCACATAAATGAGCATTCCATTCCCGACAAGGCCCACCCAAACTGTTACTTTTTGTCGGGAATTCTTGTTATCGTACGATAAGTTGAGTGGCCGCTGTCCTCTTGGTGCGTATTGGCGGATGTTGTGCTTCATGATGATGATGATGATGATGATGATGATAATGATGATGATGAAGATTAAGATGATGGCAATGATGATGATGATGACATGATGGTGGTAGTGAATGTGTACAAAAGGGAAAGATTTTTATGGTTATGCCACTTAAACATTCAGTGATCTTGATAAAAATCAATGCTCAATCACAAAAGGGGTAAGTATGAAACAATTGTCACCGTGTGTGTTGTGTGTGCGTATGTGTGTGTGTGCGTGTGCGTGTGCGTGTGTGTGTGTGTGTGTGTGCGTGTGCATGCGCGTGTGTTTGTGTATTTTTGTCTGTCTGGCTAATTGGATAATTGAAAAAAACTGGCTGTCTTTGTTCAAAACATTATTTTATTCCTCACCCAGCAACTTGGCTCAATTAAGTGAGATCGATCTAGCAGTCTTGTAAAGATTGTCTGATGTTCAGTCATGCATGCAGAGATTCAAATGAAAATGGTACCTAAATGTACTGGGAGGATAAATCTATCAAGACATATCATGAAACTCATGATTAAATATTCATACTTCAAACAATACAACTTTTAAAAAGTGGAACATTTTTTCCGACTCACTCTGTAGGTGTCCTCTGGTATCCGCATCTCCTGTATTTAAAACTGCGTTGTACATTTCGAGATGCCGCCGTGAGGGACCCGCACGGGCAATATTCATTTTAAATGGCCCCCGGACGGCAGACGCCTATTGTTGTGCATATCACCCGGGTCTCTTGAGGGGCCCGTGAGGGCGCCGTAGGGTACACGTACGGAACCCTTGAGCACCGCAAGGCGCCCGTAAAGATTTTTCATGAAAATTGACCCCCAAAATCGTGAGGGGCCCCTCCGGGCACCGTCCGGAGCCCGCACGGGACCCGTAAGGTGCCCCACGGGCCCTTTACGGGCTTTCTACGGGCTAACGGTCAGATAAAAACGCCGGGAGAATTGGGAGCAGCCGACTCAGCACCACGGCGCCCGTACGGCTTAGAAAACTGTCCCGGCGCCCGTAGGAACTTGACGGCAGCCGGCCGGACACCGGCCGGAAATTCCCAAAATGTCTGTTTTTACTCGCCGTACGAGCCCCGGAGTGTATATGTGACAGAGGCATTAAATAACAATATATGGGCCGGCTGGTTGCGCGTTATATAACCAACACGAAAATGTCAACAAACAATCCAACATCGGCATTGGCTGAAATACGACGTAAAAGGCGTTATTTCGTCTTTTTCAACGGTTGTTTCAAATTTTTCAAAATATCATATATTTGTGGTGGTACACAAGTATTAGAAATCGTTATATTTCAGCCATCTCTGAACCGATTTTGATTAAACAAAGATGATTTTGTAATTTAAATATTATGTTCTTTCAAATTTGACACTCAGTTTTTCATTATCTCACAAACAAAATTATATTGTGTAGCGCCCTCTGCCACAGAACTCAACTATCCCTTAAGTAATCGAACAGAAACCAGATTCGCATATTTGATGAGCTATGACCTTTGACCTACAAACTCCGAAATTGAACTGAGGCTGTGTTTTGATAGCATGTACCTTCATATCAAATTTCATTAAAATCCGTCAAACATCATTACAGTTATCGAACGGAAACCAGATTCGCATATTTAATGAGCTATGACCTTTGACCTACATACTCCGAAATCGAACTTAGGCTGTGTTCTGATACCATGTACCTTCATATCAAATTTCATTAAAATCCGTCAAACATTACTAAAGTTATCGATCAGAAACCAGATTTGTATTTTTTCCTACCATAAAAATCCGTCAAACATTACTTAAGTTATCGAACAGAAACCAGATTCGCATATTTAATGACCTTTGACCTTTGACCTACGTACTCCGAAATCAGACTTAGGCTGTATTTTGATACCATGTACCTGCATATCAAATTTCATTAAATTCCGTCAAACATTACTAAAGTTATCGATCGGAAACCAGATTCGTGAAAGTACAGAAGGACGGAAGGAAGGACGGACGGCAGCGTTTATACTGTATATCCCCCGACTTCGTCGACGAGGGGATAATGATAAAATATAGAGGGAGAGGAGAGAGAGAGAGAATCAGAGAAAGAAAAGGCAAAGCTAATAAGTCTCCTCAGTTAAACCTAGGCCAAGTCAGGTTGTTTGGTAGCTCTGCAACGTTGAAAGAAACATAAAGCTTACCGAGAAAGTTGCATAGTGTGAAATGGTGCTGTTTAGACTATCATGATCAGTAGTTTGCAATTCCACAATGTAGTAGCTATCATCACTTGCTCGGATCGTAACACTTTCAATCATTTTACTACTTAAATAAATTTTTCTATCAAATTAAAGATTACTTTATCATTTATTTCCAAGTCAATCAAAGCCAATATAAACATGTTCAATAGGCATTAAGCTTTCATTAATCTGATTTACAAAGAAGGCAATTGTCAAAGACCAGTTCATTTTAACTTTCTCTTTCTCAATCTACCCCTAGTTGTATCATATATTCTATTGCCATATCCGTTTATGATTAATTTTCTTTTTCAGAGTAAGACTTCTTTACTCATATTTTCCTATTGTTTAATATTGTATAATAATATAATATCCCACGGCATTACACGTTGCCAATTTAGAAATTGTAATGATAACATGTATGTACAATTAATTCATTCTCATTCATTCATGGCAAAATGAAGAGTATTAGAAATGGTCTAAAAAACATTAAGTTTTGCTCTTTCTGTTCAAGTAAAATGTGTAATTCCTAAAATTCTGGATGCAAAGATATTCAAAAAACGCCACTAAGGGGAAACTGAAGTGATATGTGTAACTTACCACTGAAACCTCTGCAGAATAAGGTTCATCTTGGAATTCTGGAGAATTATCATTCTCATTACTGATGAATAAGTCTACAGTAGTCTGAAAAGATCAAGAAACCAGGATATTTTGGAGAAACAAAGAAATATATACAAATATCAAAATTATACAAAAATTGAATTTAATATAGGCAGCCAGTGAAGACGAATTCGTTTGATAAAATTATGGAAATGCAAGCACTACTTTAAACAAACAGAACTATGTAAAAACTTGCTATTTTTTCCTGATTGAGGTGTCATATGAAAGGGCAGATACTCAACTTTCTAGAAATGTGATTTTCTCTTTGAAATTCAGATACCGTCCGCCAAATGACTTTTTGGTTTCCTCTCTTCAAAATCATTTTAATCACTCATGCGTAAAATATGCATCATATGAGGTGCATCAAATGAAAGAGGAGGATCTAAGCTTTCCAAATATGTGTCATTTATTAATTATAAATGTGACTAAGTTATGATAAAACATCGATAATTTTCGGTTTCGTTTTTTCTGGGACGCACTGTATAGGCTATATATATATGATTAAATATAGTATTAATGACTGCTTTGAGAGAAATAGTTGTTTTTATATGCTCAAGGGAAGGTTAAAATTGTGCTATTGCCCAAAGCGTGCCGAGGGCAATACCCAATTGTAACCTTCCCGAGAGCGTATAGAAACAACTATTTCTCGAATATTAAAGCAGTCATTAATACTTTAATATGCCGAAAACAAAAGAGTCAACTTATGACACCACCTTGGCCTTTCTCTAGTTTATCTGCACGGTTGTTTTTTATGAGTGTATCTTTGAGAGTAGACTAGATGTAGATTCTAGTCTAAGCAAAATATCTTTACTATTTTGGGGGTGGGCCGCGGCCCTGTGGGGAATATGGAGAAGTACCTGCGCTTTCATATGACACCTCACTTATTGAGTATCACCTTCAGAATCACGAGCAATATTATTTTGCAATGCCAATGCAATGCAATGCCAGTGCGCAATGCCAATGCATAGGCGTGTGTGCAATCTGAATTCCTTGCAATCTCTACGGGAAGGATTTTAGCACTACTAGACCTACTTACTAGAATCTAGCCCTAGACTTTTGAAACAATTTATGAAGAATTTAACGTACCCTTTTCGGTGCTCTGTCTAGCATGTCCCTGCTGTCAGCAAGTCTTGCATTTTATCATCATCAAGAAGTTGAAATCTTGGGAGAGTTTCTTCAGCCATTTTTGCCTTCGGTTTGAAATTACCGACCAATTCTTCGCACACGTACGGTATCCGCGATCGCTCAAACCAGTTTTTAACATGTGAACCGATGGGTATTTCACCAAGACTGAACTATTTTCCCGGTAACCATGGTAACTGGGATTTTAGAACTATTATTTTAGAACTATTACATGGGTTTGGAATTTTACCGGGAATTTTACAGGAATAGTTAAAGTTTATGAATGAAATTTCGACCAATCACATGGCTGGATTTCTTAAGTGAGGTATATAATCGATATTATGAACCTGTACAAATCTATACCTGAAGAATCTGTAGTATGACATATGACAGTGACCGCCTCAACATCATTCAAACCAAAAACTATCCTCCAAAAAATAAAAATTCACTGTTGAAAATAGTTAACAATGCATTTTGCGACATTTCACTTTTGACTTGTCCCCATATTCAGGTGCACTGCATGTTCCATGATTACATAATCATTACGAATGGGGCATCGTTGTCAAGGGGAATAAATAGACTTGTTAATGATATCAACAGTATGATAATATAGTAACAAGAGAGATATCAACGCTCAATCTTAAATTGGAGAACTTTTTAAAGGAGTTTATATATATGGAGGTTTTTTCACTTACCCTCACAGTATCTGCTTCCCATTGGGCTGTCATTTGTTCAAATTTCTGGTTAATAAAAAAAGAAATTTAGCAATTTAAAAAATAGAAGACAATTGTCCATCATATAACACAGATCATTATCATGCAACTGTTATACATTTCGGCAATATGCAATCTACATGAATCACAGGCATCTTTATTAGAAAATGATGTTCTTTCAAGTTTGATCACATTTATTGTTTTTGGCAGGAATTGTTTTGTACATTGAGTCATTCTGGACATATTTGATTTCTATTGTTCTCATCTTCCTTTCATTCCCTTTCATTCAACTTTATATGGTATGGTATCAAATCCCACTGCTGCCATCAGATTCAGGTAAAACAAAATTAATGCTCTGACCAAGCGAAGTGTTGATACCTAAATCACTATTTTCTGTTGTTCATAATGGATAAACAAAGGGTCAGCATTATTCCTTTCAATTTAAGTTAATGTTTTCAATCTTCCTTATCAAATATGTATTGAATAAAAATTGGTAAAATGAGAGATGAAAGGATCACGCCTGCAAAAAAAAAAAGGCTCGTACAATAGAAGGCAACTAAAGAATTTTGATCAATCGATTTCAGAGCAATTTAGAAACCATTTGAAAGAGTATACAGTTCAAATGCACATTCATACTCTTTCCAGAGCCTCCCTCCCATTAGAGCTTCTGTGAAGAAAAGTCTAGAAAATCCTAGTCAATTTTTGATCCTTTCCTGATCATTCTCATTTCAGCAACATAATGATTGTTCCAACATTTTTCCAATTTCCCCTTAATAACAATCATGATTATTAACAAAGGAAGTAACGATATATAATATACAATCCTAAAGATACAACAATGGAAAAAAAATATATAAAAGTAGAAAAGAGAAGAAGCCCTGGTCATGATTTATTATTGATACTGCAGGGCTAATACGTCACATTATTTATTTATGATAGAACATGTTATAAACAATGCATTTATTGTTGTTACCTCATAATCCATAGGAGCTTTTACGGTGACGATGCCAGAAGTCGCATCCACCTTTAGGTAGTCAAAGGCATCAACGTAATTTGGTGGGATATCAGCATCATCTATGTCATAGATGCCGTATGAGAAAATTCTTGGTGGATCATCAGTATCATAGGCCAAGAGAGTTCCAATATAATCATCTGATGACAAAATACATAGAGGCCATAGTTTATTATTTGAGGAATCCAACTGATGTTATGGTCACATTACCCAAAAGTAGCCTGCTCGGCGGCCGAGCGGCGAGTTTTTAACCAATTCTGCCCGGCGGCTGCCGGCCACCGAGCGGCGGCCGCCCAGGCACCGCTCGTTTTTGGGGCATCGCTCGGTCGCCGCTGAAGTTTTAGCGCGGAGTTAAAATTTGGGCGGCGCCTGCTCATTTTTCACTCGCCGCCCAAAATACGCTCGGTGCCTGGGCGGTCGCCGCTCGGGCACCGACCTAATTGCTGGGCGATGCTTAATTCCAGCAGCGACCGAGCAGGCTACTGATCGGTCGGTCGCTGCCCTGATTTGTGACCATAGCTTCACTCCATAACATAAATTTAGTGCATACCATTGTTTAAAAATCAATTTCTTTTTATAATAGTGGAAACCGTTTTGTCTGAACATCTATTGTTTCCTGTGCACCTTTCCCTTGCAATTACAGTATAAATTAGTTATCAATCACATTCACAGTTCACTATTGTGATCTCTTGATTTTTCTCTGAAAGTGTGCGATTGTTTGTTAAGGACAATTCCAGACCATTTCTATATTCACCCATATATCAACCTGGGAATGGCATTTTTATTTTCCAATTTAAAAATATTTTACAGATGTTTTGTTATCGCAACACTTCCAATCGACCTGAATCATTTATGAGAGACACCTATTTGGTCAAAAGAACCAACTAATGGAAGCAACAAATTAAATATCATAAGAACCTCACAATAATATATGTAGCAGAACAGGATCACTCAAAATATTAAAGGTATCTTTAGAGAAATTTCAGGCAAATTATATATAGCAAGTGTCTAGATGTAAGCTTATATGTAACCTTCTTAAGAAACATAAATCGGAGCATATTATTTGTTCACATAATATAATATAATTATTAACAATTAATCACTGTGAACTTAAATGTGCATACAAGTAGGAGCTACTTTATGGTAACATGTACTAAAGAATGGAAAATTGTTAAAATACTGTGCTTAGAAAGTAAATTTATTGGTGACTCATGCTAAGTATAACATTTACCACCAACACAAAGAATAAACAAAAACCCCTAGGAAATTCCAATTGAGCATTAATTATGCGTTACCTATTGAAATGTGCGAACATTACAATGACATATTACATAATCCAAAGAAGATTTGTATCTAGGAAATACAATAGGTTAGCACAAATTGTCTTAAATTGATCTCTTTAAAAAATTCTGATCACGTCCTTTCAACATATGAAACCAATGTATTAATAGTGCAAAAATGTGACGAAATGAAGATTGCAACATAAATTGAGAATACGGTACCTGGTATTGAATATTCAGAAATCTTTGTAGATTGCAAATCTTCAGTCCATCTTACTGCTCCCTGACCTGTTCAAAAGAAAGACAAAAATATTATATTTACATCTGTACAAAAAATATTAATCCTTCTCATGGGAATAATGCTCGAACAGCAGAAGTCGTCTAATTATTTCAGGGCGTTGGAATATCAAAAGATACAGTTGATTTCATCTCCTTCATATTTGATAGTATTAAACAATCATTTCATATTACAGAAAGCTAGCATTCATTGCAAGATATAACAAATTGTAGCATTTTTACAAATGATTGTAGGTCTGTTTTTATGTCACATGAATCATCTCAATTGAATTAATGCTTAGCAATATTTAGACCATATATTCCTTTTCACAATGCGTTAGTAGGAACAAGGGCTACAGTGAATGTGACTTCTGTCAAGTCTGAGTCTATTTCATATCAATTTGAAGATTTCATTATTTCATTATTAACCTTTCCCAATAGTTTCCAAACATTTTTTGCATGCCCAGGGACCCATTTTAAAAAGCCTTTTATCAATGACAAATGACAAAAATCAGTGACGAATCTGCTGATAACCAATCGGAAGCAAGGATTTCACTAACTTACAACAAAAACTGTCATTTGTCACTGTAGTACAGCGGATAAGCTCCCATATAATGAAAAATTGTGCACTTTTTGAGAAAAGCATGAAATTTCTAGCATAGTTAGTTTAGACCATAAGATTTATTTTCAGATGTGGAGGGAAGCCAGATTTGACCTCTGATGACCCTGAGAGGTCAAATCCAAAATGGCCGCCAGTCCGCATGGTCGAAATGTACAAACACGCTTAATTTTTGAACCAAATAGTCCAGAAAAACACTTAAGGTGTCACTTCCAACTTACTTGGAAATGCCAATTCATTTGGTAACACTTTTGAGATCGCCAGAACTTAGGGTTTTGCATATAGGTCAAGGTCAAGGTCAAAAATGACCAAAAAATATCAAGTTTTGAATGGTTACAAAACGTTTTCCCATTTATTTGTCATTTGTTCTCCCCTATGTTCTCAAATGTATTTAGGAATGGTTCCCCTGCATAGTCCCCCACCTTAATCCCTTTCAGTTAGTTTATTTCATTTGACCTCTGATGACCCTGAGAGGTCAAATCCAAAATGGCCGCTAGTCCGGATTGTCTAACTTGTACAAACACGCTTATAACTGTTGAACCAAATAGTCCAGAAAAATATTTAAGGTGTCATTTCCAACTAACTTGGGGATGCAAATTCATTTGGTAACACTTTTGAGATCGCCAGAAATCAGGGTTTTGCATGTAGGTCAAGGGCAAGGTCAAAATTGACTAAAAAATAGCAAGTTTTGAATATTTACAAAAAGTTTTCCTATTTATTTGCTATTTGTTCACCCCTATGTTGTCAAATTTCTTTAGGAATGGTTCCCCTGCATAGGCCCCCCAACTTAATCCTTTTCAGTTAGTTTATTTCACTAATTATAGCACCAAACCATTATTTGTCTAACTGACCCTATGCATATTATTGTCAGTGGCCAGCTAGGCAGTATACGGCAAACACCTCAATTCAGGAAAACTGCTCTTTTCCATTACTGCTCAATAATACTGGTAAGTTGTTCTTTAAGTTACTTTGTGTTTTATTTGGTTCTAAGTAATTTAAAGGATCACTACAAAGTTTGAGTAACAGGCCATAAGGCAAAATAATGGTTCTGCTAACACTCAACAACATCACCAGCAACCTGGAGTGCATGCAGTATTCCTGACGGATGTTAAGGCACTTGTGACAGTACTGAAAGAGATGGGGAATCCATTTCTAGAACAAAGGCAAGACCTAGTACTAGTCATTGGCACAAGTGACACATCATGGACACCCAAGGGGCTGAAACGGGGAGAATTAGGATTGAGACCCTAGGTGAGGAGCAGTACACAAAGTTTGTGACAGAAAGGCTAGAGCAGTGTACGACACCTGTCACAGGTTATGTCAAGGTTATGTCAAAACAGAAAGCACAGCTCGCAGCACTTAAGAGTAACTGTGGTCTCTTTTCGTGGATGTACATCTCGTGTCAGACACGGGATGGAGATATGGACAATTTCTTCTCCCATGAAAACCAGGCAGCCCCGCCAGTTAAAGCAGATCTACTTTGCTGCCTGGAATCAAATCGGCTCGAAAACAAGAGTGCACCTGTGGTCCAAGCAATAGTTCTTGGTGGTGCAGCTGTGGTTCAAAGGCTCAATCCTGGAACATCAAGAACATTTCAAGAGTATGGAGTAAGAATGTTTGCCCCATACATCTTTGCTCAACTCGAGAAAAGCATCCGCAGCGACCTTGGCTATGTTGAATACTTACCTGCTTGCCTGGATGCCTCAACAAGACAGGAAAGGGGAAAGGGCACTAGAAAAAGGGTGGCTTTAGCTTCTACTGTGCTGCCAAAAAACTGGAAGGACTTACTTCGAGTCAATGAGAACAAAACCGAATTGTTTGCTTTCCTAGCTGTCACGCGAAACCGTTCATATCTTCCTCTACCACAGGGCAAGGAACTTTATGCAACAGAACTGGAGTACTCTGCTCTCCTGCTGAGTCACACTTGGCAGGCCCTGCCCCATGCTCGCACGATGAGGCTGACACTCGTCTATTTCTGCATGTGGCAGATGCTGTGCAAAAAGGGTGTAAAAGGGTAACCATACGTACTGTTGGTACTGATGCGGTACTGACCGTTGCTTCATTCAGCAAGACAGCTCCTGATGTGCAGTGCCATCGCTTCTGGTGTCAGATCAAGCTTTCGGTACATAGCTTTTCACAAAATGGTTGCCACCGTGAGTCCGACACAGTGTATGACTCTCTCATTCTTTCATGCGTTCACCGGGTGTGACACTGTTTCTGCATTTAGAGGAAAGAAGACTGCCTAGCTGGGAAACTTGGAAGTCTTTCCCATGCAGAGGTGAATGATTTCCTCAGTGAACTCCTGTGCATGCCTAGTGGGGTTAGTGAAGGACCAATGTTACTGCTAGAGCGATTTGTGGTGCTGATGTACGACCGATCTAGTGAGAGCATGGTAGTGAATGATGCCAGGTAACAGCTCTTCGCACAGAAGTCTAGAAACCTGGAGAACCTTCCTCCAACCCAGGCAGCACTCGATCAAGCAGCACATCAAGCGCACTTGCTACCAGGCCAACTTACTGTTGGAACTAGACATTGGCCAAGAATCCAGAGATGCCAGAGCCATCTGACTTGAGCTGGACAAACGTAACAACAGGGTGGCAGCCTCTTTGGATCACTCTCCCGGAGGTATAAAAATCGTGCCATGAATTGATACACTGTCGCTGCAGGAAAGGGTGCACTTGATGTTGCAAGTGTGTCAAAGCTGCACTCAAGTGCACTGCACTGTGCTCTTGTTTTGGAGACTGTTAGATTTTGTTAGATTTTGATCGTTACCATTAGGATATTCATAAGTTGTGGACTTTGCTAAATTCATGTGGATATGAACAGGTTTTAGGTCGTATTTGGAATAGCTTTTTTGGTCTTCTGGGTCCAATTTCATAAAGCTGCTTATACCAGTAAGCAAATTTTCGTGCTAACTGTAGCCAGGGATATGAGAGTAAACTCCCATATCCCTGCTGTAGCAGACAAATTTGCTTAAGCAGGTTAGCAAGAAAACAAGGCGTCTACCTTGCGCGTTCACAATGGATTTGCATTGTTAGAAAATTAATTAAGGTTAATGCATTTTCGTGTGCTTACGGTTAGCAGTGCTATGAAGTAGAAACTCATACGTAAGCACAGACCGGCCGATAAGCAGCTCTATGAAATTTGGCCCTGGATAGTCAAAGTGGTGGTACAGGGGTCTTTTTATTTTTTTTTTAAATAATGACTCGTTAAGTGTCAAAATGAAGGCAAAAGTGTTTTTTAAAAAAATTACTTTTTTGGTCGAATGTGACAGTGACTTTGACCTTATTGCAAATCCCTGAGTTCTGGCGATCTCAAAAGTATTACTAAATGAATTGGCATCCCTAATTTAGTTGTTAATAACACCTTAAACGTTTTTCTGGACTATTTAATTGGTTCAAAAGTTACCCGCGTTTGTACATTAGACCATGCGGACTGGCGGCCATTTTGGATTTGACCTCTCAGGGTCATCAGGGGTCAAATAAAACTGTGAAATAAACTAATTGAAAGGAATTAAGGTGGGGGACTATGCAGGGGAACCATTCCTAAAGAAATTTGAGAACACAGGGGAGAACAAATAACAAATAAATGGGAAACCGTTTGTAACCATTCAAAACTTGCTATTTTTAGTCAAGTTTGACCTTGAACTTTACCTTAATGCAAAACCCTGAGTGCTGGCGATCTCAAAAGTGTTACCAAATGAATTGGCATCCCCAATTTAGTGGGAAATGACACATTAAACCTTTTTCTGGACTATTTGGTTCAAAAGTTATGCGTGTTTGTACATTAGACCAAGCGGACTGGCGGCCATTTTGAATTTGACCTCTCAGGGTCATCAGAGGTCAAATCAGACTTCCCTCCACATCTTAAAATAAATATTATGGTGAAAGCTATATGCTAGAAGTTTCATGCTTTTCTCAAAAAGTGCACAATTTGCTTGCTAAGCCGCTGCACTACTGATGACAAGTTTTGTGAAATGGGGCCCAGAACTCAACTTCATCTTTAAATAGCAGCCATTTTCCAAAAAATTCAAATTGGGTCTTGATGTGGCATTTTCACAAATAGGCAGCTAGATGACAATTTCAGATTATAATTATCCATAAAAACACCTTTAAAAAAAAAAATTCTGGTGGCTTACATAGTAGATCTCAATGAGATTTGAAGCTTTTATTAAAATTTACCTTTAAAAAAATAAAACAATGTGATTAGCAGTCACACATGAATTTCAAGTTGATGGATTTCTACTTCTTTGTGATATCAATTAATGTTTCATGACATGTTTATTCAGCAGAACAAGGTACTGTTACGAATATGCATATTAGATGATTTATGAATATGCTAATTTTGGAGTTGTTGCTCGAGTCGAGAATAATAAACGAAGAATCGGATCAAAAGGTAACCAAATCGTCTTGATTTCCTTTATGAATTAATATAATAATAAGTTATGGTTAGGGCCAATGTGAGCTGATTGTCCCAACCTAACAGATTGGGGGCTTGTCTCAAGAGCTAGATATAGTAACATTTGCTGTTTTGTTGCTTTTCCGATCCGAAATGCGTATCGTTTGGAGTTCGCCTCTTGTCCCATTAATGGGTTTTGGTGTGGTTCGCGCACACATTTAATGACTGTGGACTAGCTGTCTGTACTGTAGTCATGGTAGTGTAGCGCCCATTGCTAGGCCTCAGGCGCGTACGCAGGGGGGGTGGGGGGGGGGTGTTTGGGGGGTTAAACCCCCCCTTTGGTAATTTTTTTTGTGTAAACCCCCCCCAAAAAAAAAAACAAACCCTAAAACCCCCCCTTTTGGATTTTTTTTTTTTTTTTTTTTTTTTAATTATTAATTTAAAACAAAAAACAAAAAAAATTATTCCCATGGCCGACCTAAAAAAGGTGACCTTACCCCCCCCCAACGGATCAAAATGTCAAATATCCAAATTTCGAGACCAAAAAAAAAAAAAAAAAGTGTCCTCTTACCCCCCCCCCCCCCCCCCCCCCCCCCCCCCCGCTTATTCAGCGGCTGGCTGAGTCGTTGCGAAATTTTCGAACCGATTTATAAATGTTAAAACCCCCCCCCCCCTTGAAAAAATTCTGCGTACGCGCCTGCTAGGCCTACACAGTTTGATTTTGTTTTGTACTGCATGATAGCTCGAGTTTTGTCTGGGGTACATGCCCCTTAGATGTAGCTGTCTCATTAGTATGAAATTCACTGCACATCTGCTGCGGTTGTCTGGTATTCTGGTCCTGATTTTGCCTGTTGCACGTTGGCTGTAAATTGCATGACAGTCGTTGAAGAAGTTTCGTCGGATTTGACTTAAACTTTGCCTCGGCTTTGTTTCTACTTCTAGGGTAATGGCCTAGATTAGTTGTTTGCATGCAATCTAGTTTTCTACACATCTGATGTAGTGTGGGACTGTGTGTACTGGACTTTCTGGAAATTATTTCCATGTGTTACATAATAGATTCTAGATCTATAGTATGTATGTGTGTGAGTTGATGAAGTCTAACAAAATTTGGCTTGTGTTGTGTAGCTGTGACCATTTCACAGAATTGGTGATACATTGATGCTTGATCAATTTTGTTTTGCTTGGTCTGGTGATCAATTGTCGTTGTTTGATCTGTTGTTGGACTATACTCTGTGTTGGTTCACATTCAACATTTTGTTTGTTGGAGTTTCCTTCCAGTCTAGTCGTCAGGACAATTGACCTACTTTGTGAGACTTGTATTACTTACACAGACTAGATTTATACAATGGATGACTTTGATGTTGAAAAGTTTTTGAGTCAGGCATTGACCATTGACCGGTTACGTCAGCTACGAAAGGTTGATTTAACAGCTGTAGGAACAAAGCTATTGGTAAATCTAACTGGTCACAAAAGCAAGGCAGAAATAGTTGATGCAATTACAGCCCATGCAGGACTGAGCGCTGCGACGGCCGCGGCCCGAGCGGACGCGACTACAACTAATGATAATGGTGGTACTAATAACCAAGATAAAGCTACCAGTGACGAGGTTGACCTTGATTTAGCTATGATTGAGCTAGAGGAGAGAAGAGATAAAATAAAGGCTGCCCAGCATGAGAGGGAAATGGAACGAAAGAGGTTGGAATTTGAAATGATGCGTCATAATAACGCGACTTCTCAGGGCAGTCAGTCTGGTGAGAGAGACAAGAGGTCGATGGAAGCTGGGTTCTCTGCTAGGGTTAAGCTTGTTCCGAGATATGATGAAAATGAGTTAGATTCATTCTTTCTTATGTTTGAGAGGGTTGCCAAGAGAATGGAGTGGCCGGAAAATGAATGGGCATTGCTCATCCAACAAGTGATTTCTGGTAAAGCTCAGTCGGTTGTTTCTGCACTGAGTTATGAGCAGGCATTTGATTATTGGACAATGAAGGATGCTATTCTTCATTCATTTGAGTTGATTCCAGAAGCCTATCGTCAGAGGTTTCGCAATCTCAGGAGAGAAACTGGAGAGACCTGTGTAGAGTTTGCTCGTAGAAAAGAGGTTGCCTTCGATCAGTGGATCAGATCTTTGAAAATAGATGCCACATATGATTCTCTTCGAGAGATTATGCTCATTGACGAGCTTAAACGATGTCTGTCTCAAGAGGTTAGGACATATGTCAATGATAATGTAGTTGCTGATGTGCGAAAGGCTGCCATGTTGGCAGATGGGTACGAATTGACACATAAAAGGAGTAGGTCACCACTTCCTAGGCGTTGGAACCCTACCCAGGCTACTAGTAGTTCTAGTTGGAATGGCGACAAATCTAGGTCACCTACTGCTAAGAGGAGTCCAGTAATACAGGTACAAATCAGGATAGCGGTGTTAGAACTGAAGGCAGACTTTTCTGTGCATACTGTAAGAAAGAGGGCCACCTTAAGACTCAATGTACAAGACTTAAAGAAAAAAAACTTGAACAAGAAATTACACAGCCTAGTGGCTTTGTGCGCCCTGCAGCGGTTGACATGCAAAAACATGAAATGAATGATCACAGTGAAACAAAAAGAAGTGATCAAGTAAGAGATGGTGGACATGATGAGGAGATTGATGAAGGATTTCTAGATTTTGTTTCTTATGGCACGGTTAGGTTCAGTGTTGATGATAAGGAGTTGCCTATCACGATTTTAAGGAATAGTGGTTCTATGAAGACTCTGCTTATTGCTGATGCGTCGTCCTTGGACACAGAGAATTTCACAGGCAAGAAAGTTTTGATTCAAGATGTGAATGATGGCTTCAAACCGGTTCCATTATATAACATCGAGCTTAGCAGTGGATTAGTATCTGGACCAGTGACTGTTGGCATTGTTACTAAGTTGCCTATGAGAGGAATTTCAATGTTGCTCGGCAATGATTTAGCCGGAGGTAAGGTGTTCCCATCACCCGTTGTGTGTGACATTCCTGAGGTGAGTTCAGAGACAGAGGAATTGGAAAATGAAATTCCTGGTATTTTTCCTTCATGTGTAGTTACTAGAGCCCAGGCTATGAAAGAGAAAGAAGAAGATGACAATGATGGTGAAGTCAATTTGGGTGACACTTTTTTCAGAATGTTGGGTGAGGGCCAAGATGACCAGATTCATGATAAGCCTATCTTCAGTCAACCTGCGTTGATTGAGGCTCAGAAAGCAGCAGAGGACTTGAAGAAGTTGTTTGATGTTGCTCTACCAGCAGGAGAAGCTGAAAAGGTGTCACAGTGCTACTTCACAAAATGTGATGTGTTAATGCGAAAGTGGTGTCCAGCTGGGCGTCCAGCAGATGAAGACTGGGCAGTGGTAAATCAGATTGTAGTTCCCCCGGAGTATAGGCAGGAGATTTTAAGGTTGTCTCATGATATTCCAGTGGCAGGACATCTTGGTGTGAGAAAGACTGTTGACAGAATTGAGGCTCATTTTCACTGGCCGGGACTCCGCAAAGATGTATCTGAGTATTGTAGATCTTGTCATGCCTGTCAAGTGGTGGGGAAGCCTCAACATCGAATCAAGCCAGCACCACTTATTCCCATACCTGTTAGTCAGGAACCATTCAGTCGTGTTCTGATAGATTGTGTGGGCCCTCTACCCAAGACTAGGACTGGTTCTCAGTACTTGTTGACTATCATCGATACAACGACTCGCTTTCCTGAAGCATTCCCATTGAGAAATATCAAGGCCAAGACAGTGATTGATGCCCTCCTGATGTTTTTCACACGTTATGGTCTCCCACATGAGATCCAGTCAGATCAGGGCTCAAATTTCACGTCAAATGTATTTCAAGAAGTGATGTATCAACTTGGAATCAAGCAGATTAACTCATCTGCTTACCACCCGCAGTCACAGGGTGCCCTTGAGAGGTACCACCAAACCTTGAAGACAATGATCAAGTCTTACTGTTTGGAGAATAGTGGAGATTGGGACAAGGGTATCCCATTTGTGTTGTTTGCCTCCAGAGATACTCCTAATGACTCCACAGGGTTCACCCCCTTTGAACTGGTGTTTGGTCATGAACCAAGAGGACCATTGAAGGTAGTGAAAGAGCAACTCTTGTCTGAGATGAAGGAGGAAAGTGAGAATGTGTTGGACTATGTATCACAATTCCGTGAAAGACTATCGAGGGCGTGTGAGTTGGCAGGACAACATTTGAAGTCATCTCAGGTTGTGATGAAGGCTCGTGCTGATAAAAAGGCAGAATCTCGCTCCTTTGAGCATGGTGACAAAGTTCTAGTGTTGTTACCAATGCCAGGTGAACCACTCAGAGCTAAATTTAGTGGACCGTACATGGTGGAGAGAAAGTTGGGTAAGGAGACATATCTTGTGAGCACTCCAGATAGGAGGAAGACTAAGAGAGTTTGTCGCATTAACATGCTGAAGAAATATTATGACCGTGAGGATAGAGTGCCAGTTGATGTTGTGTGTGAAGAAACAGTTGACAGTGATCCAGATATGCTTGAATTCACAGAGGAAGCAGATTTTGGATCTGGGATGTCTGGTAAGGTGAACAATTCCCAGGTGATGGCAAATCCTGCTGAGGTATTGGGTCATTTGTCTGAGCAGGAACAGCATGATGTGATAGAGATTCTGTGTGAGTACCCTGCAGTGTGTACAGATAAGTTAGGTTGTACTCTGCGAACGGTACATGATGTAGATGTAGGAGATAGTTTGCCCATCAAACAGCATCCTTATAGATTGAATCCTAGAAAGAAACATCAGGTGCAGACAGAGCTTCAGTATATGCTAGACTATGGTATCGTTGAGCCAAGTCAGAGCTGCTGGAGTTCACCTGTAGTCCTTGTTCCCAAGCCTGATGGAAGTCAGCGCTTTTGCATTGATTATAGGAAAGTTAATGCTGTGACTAAGCCTGACTCGTTTCCCCTACCCCGTATTGAGGATTGCGTAGACCAAGTAGGTAGTGCGAAGTTCATCACAAAGCTTGATCTCATGAAAGGGTACTGGCAAGTACCCCTTTCAAGAAGGGCGAAGGAGGTTTCTGCTTTTGTGACTCCCCAAGGGTTATTTAAGTGTAGAGTTATGCCCTTTGGCATGAGAAATGCCCCAGCAACATTTCAGCGGCTTATGACTGATGTCATTGCGGGACTTGACAATGTAGTGGTGTATATTGATGATATCCTGGTTTTCAGTGATACATGGTCAGATCACCTAGCTTACCTGAGAGACTTGTTTGACAGACTGACCAAGGCTGGTCTTGTTGTGAACTTGGCCAAGTGTGAATTTGCTAAAGCCACCGTCACATACTTGGGTCATGAGGTTGGACGGGGACATGTTGTCCCGCGGCAAGCAAAGGTCCAAGCTATCGTGGAATTTCCTGCCCCTTCATCCAAGAAGGAAGTGATGAGATTTCTTGCGATGTGCGGGTTTTACCGCAAGTTTGTTCCAAGATTCAGTGACCTTGTTACACCCCTCACTGACCTTCTCAAGAAGGGAATTAAGTTTGAGTGGTCAAGCTTATGTGAGATAGCATTTCAGAAGTTAAAGGCAGTTCTAATGTCAAAACCAGTGCTGGATGCTCCCAATTTCCAGAAGCCTTTTCAGCTTGCCACTGACGCCAGTGATGTAGGAGTTGGTGCTGTTCTCCTACAGATGGATGACATGGGTCTCCTGAAACCCATTAGCTACTTTTCCAAGAAGCTCAACCCACACCAGCGAAGATATTCTACTATAGAGAAGGAGTGCCTTGGTCTCGTCTTGGCAGTTCAGCACTTCGACGTGTACATTAGCAACTCTTCAGAGGTGACTGTATTCACAGATCATAATCCATTAACTTTTCTTGAGCGCTTCAGAAACAAAAACCAGAGACTGTTTCGTTGGAGTTTGTTTCTCCAGCCTTATGGACTGAAAGTGACTCATATCAAAGGAAAGGACAATATAATCGCAGACACGCTTTCTAGAGCTTAAACAAGCCTACTAAACATTCGACAAATTGTGAAGAAACTAGAACTTTAATATTTTGTCTTTATTTGTCATAAGGAAGCTACACACGATTTATTGCTTTGTATCTGTACATGTCTTTTAACCCTGTGAACTGATGGATCAGATAATTCAATAATTCTGAACTGTGATAACTGTGATATGAATGATCATGTATGAACATTTCACCTATTAACAGGGAATTGCCAGTATGGACGGTGGACTACGGTATATTCTGTGGAGAATGTGCACCATACATGTATGTCATTGTTTCCTTACCTGTGCCTACATGTATAATGATTTCATGTCTTTTCTTGATTCTGTTTGTTCGTTATTAGAATAGTTTTCTTTTGATAAAAAGGGAATAGTTATTGTTAATAATAATACCCAGCATTGTTAGCTATGCAACGCAAAGCTTAATGCATTTACCATTTCATAACAACATCAAAAATTACAGGTGTAAAACAAATTGAAAGCAAAACAAAGGTGTAGCATCACAACTTGCGTAATGTTGTTACACAGATTTCAAAGATTATTGACTGCCAGTGATATGTATGTGTTTGTGATTTAACTTGATAAGTCTTGCTTATTTGTTTGTATTTAAACAAGTTTCAATTTATAGCTTGCAGCAGTAACTCAACAGATTATGTTTCTCATGTAATATATACACGAAATATGTACATGGATGTACCCTTATTCTTGCATTTCATGACAGAAATATTTCAAATCGAGCTGTGCACAGTTATGTGGATCATTATAACATATTGCTTCTGTTGACCCACATATTTAATGAGACACTGCATTCCGACATAGTAATGAGGTGTCGTCATAGCAACGCCTCATGTGACTACGTTGTATGCGTTCATTATGAATATGCAATCATTTGTTATGCGAATTGTGTTTTGCGCATGTTGGATATCGGCGCCTTTGCTGAATATTCAGTGTTTCATTTATCGCGCATGCTTATTACGCTCATAATATATTCATTATGTGTGATGTGTAGAGATGTGTTCCGACCATTACAGGTTGTGGTTCTTTACAAAACACAGGCATTGTGTTTGATTAATGTCCTGATACTTACAGGTTTCAGGAAGAGATCATATAATGTTGATCTATCAAAGTTGTTTTCCTTTTTCTGCAGTTTGTGTTTTGTTATTGAATGTTGGAATGAAAGGACTAATCAGTCTGTCTTTGATATTAGAAAGATGATCTTCATGCTAGCTTTTAAATACTTTTTGTGTGGTTAATTTATCACCTTAAGATCTTACGATTATTGTTCAGAAGAAAGTTCTAACTACTGATAGAAACTTTCTTTTATGGGGGGAGATATGTTACGAATATGCATATTAGATGATTTATGAATATGCTAATTTTGGAGTTGTTGCTCGAGTCGAGAATAATAAACGAAGAATCGTATCAAAAGGTAACCAAATCGTCTTGATTTCCTTTATGAATTAATATAATAATAAGTTATGGTTAGGGCCAATGTGAGCTGATTGTCCCGACCTAACAGTACTGTAATTGTACAAGAGGTTAACAAGCCTTGGACCAGCTTTGAAGTTAAGAGGACACGTTATCACTCTATTTAACAGTGCAAAAAATATCATCAGGAATATACAGCCTACCAAATAACAACATATAACATTCATGACAGTTAAAAACAACCAGTAAGCCGAAACATGGACAGCATTTCTTTTATCTGATAAGGATATTTTTCATAAGGCGTGTGATGATTGAAGTTCGCCCATATTACATTTAAAATTAATATGATATGCACCCAGGTCATTAACATACCGATATAAAAGAGTTAATTTCCTTTGTAGCGTTGAAATATAATATGTTATAAAGTTAATGATTATGATGGTACATGTATATATAATAATAATAATAGCTCACATTTATGATGCGCCTAATACTTTGTTTCTAGGCGCGGAACATATTATTACCCCGGTCATCGGATTCAGGCTTACCCGCAACACAATGTATGCACATTTTCCACTCCCTGGGGAGTATTCCAGCCAGTCGCCATTTTACAAGCGCCATTTGCTAAACCAACCACATTAACTTTCGCATCCTACCGGGTACCCATTTTAACACCTGTAGTGTTATATAGTTCATACATTGAGCTTTTACCTCCAAAACATCATATCAATAAATATTCAAATGTTTATGCACATAAACTGTTTGGCCCCTTTCCAACATGACACAGTAAATGTTTTAAACAACCACTTTATCTTTTATCCATAAATAAATGGTATGGTATAGTATTTATTGAATCATTCATCGCAGTTACATATACTGAATTGCACATGGATATACATTGCATTTAAAAAAAGAGTGTACAATTTAAAACAGTATATTTACATAATTATAAGTATACGTATATTTCATAATGTCGAGTGAAGGTGAATAAAAGATTAATAAGCACAAAATTAGGTCCCCAGGCCACTCACATATCGCAAATCAATATGCTTGTGCCATTGTAATTACCGCAGGATTTTTGAAGGCGGCATTATATAGTGTAGATTGTGAACGAGGCATTAGAATCTTGAACTTTAGATCGAAGGTAATCAAAACCATACAAAACTCAACCAAACCCAAAAGGTAAACATTGTAAAAACATTTAAGGCAGGTGCTAAACATATATATATCTTATTTGTTAACACTTATACATGTTTCAAATGCAAGCATCGCAAAGCAACATTTATTGGGACAGTTTGGGGGCATGCTGACTCGGAACATGAACAGTTTATACCTATTCATGTCATTTATTGCTATTTTGATACTCTGGACTAAAAAAATTATCCATATTATTCCCTATTTTGATCTGCATTCTATATTTCATAGCCTGTTTACTAATTAAAGGTACTATGTCCCTTTTGCAGCCAACCTCAAATTCTGTAAAACTTTGCAGGAATTATGAATATGTCATGTATGTCCTATCTGTGAAATTTAAATGTAAGTAGTGTCCTAATATTCAAATTATGCAAGGAAACCTGTTTACTTGCTAGGCTTCACTATCAGACACTATTGGGTGACTGACTGGCTTTTGTTCTTCTGTGATAATAACATACATAAAATGAGCTGTAAAGGGTACATGAGCATTTGTCTACATCAATAACCCACTTCTTGTGATGGCCAAAACTAAACTGATTGAATCTTTGCGCAGCATAAAACGTATGGCCATTCAGTACAATGGTCTGAAAATCAAGACTATTACTTATTGGCTCTATAGCTCCTAAGTCGATTTGACAACTAATTTTCGTTTTTTTTTTTCCCACTTGAAGACATTTTCAAGCCCCACCTTTTTTAGGGAAGTTCTAAATTAGTATTATCTTTCAAATGCCGTTGGAATTTAACCTTTTCATTTTTTGGCCTGCAAATGGGACATAGTACCATCATCCTCATTCATCATAATTATTATTATGATGCTATTTAGTGTTATTTTTATTATTATTATCATTATCATTATCATTATCATTATTTCCATTACAATTAATATTATGTTTACTAAAGACATCTACTGAAACATGCACATTGCACCTGATATACAGTCAGTAACTCCATTTTCAGTCAACAATTAATTGAAAGTCAACATAAAAGAAATGGAAAGATTGACTATATGTGTGGGGGTATGTGCGTGTGTGTGTGCGTGTGTGAGTGTATGTGTGTGGGTGAGTGTTGTTGTGTGGATATGTGTATGTGTATGCCTGAGTGTGTGCGATGCCAAGCTTTACATTCTGATTAATGCATAGCATAAAATATGTAATGGAAAAATGATCAACCTAGCATGCTAGAGCATGTATTTATGATATAGTAAACATTTAATTACACAAACATCACAATTATCACTTCACATTATAAATGGAGGCATGTACATTAATTCCCCAAACATTCCTCACTTTACAACTTTGGGCTGAAAATATATCAACTTTCTAGTAGTTTGTCCATATGTTTTTTTCCCAGATATATCTTTCTGATAAGACCAAAAACTAAAAGATTTTTCTTACCAAGAGATACAGTAGCCGCTACAACTAAGATGGTTAAAAGGCAGAACATTTTGCCTTGATAAGATCTGTCAAGAAATACAGAAAGAAAGAAAGGCAAACAATGGTTGAAACCAGTAAGAGATAACTGATCAAAATAATCATGAATCATTGTGTTAAATGTACAAGGCATCTTCTTTCTTTGGATTTATTGGTCACTTGTTCATTTGATCTTTTCCTCAATATGCCCCAAATTAACATTTTTTCTATGAGTCATAAATATTTTTAGTCCTAGGGACAGCATGAAAATATTGAAGATTATCACTAAATCAATTTTTAGTGCTTTTTTATACCATGAAGCATGTTTTATTGTCATTTTAACAACATTGCAAGTCATTCTAACTCCAGAATTAAAATGAAACAAGTTTGAATAACATATTCAAAGTTATGTTACCAAATGGGTATATTATAATTTGTCTGACTTTTCTGAATGAGTCAAAATGTTCTACCGGTATTCCTTATTGTCTGGGGATTATTCATAGAATGAAACATAAAACTGTTCAGACCATTACTAGCATTATATAGAGGATCATGGATAGATTACCAATAGACTTTGGAACGGTCAGTCTCCACTTAGGAAGGAGTAGTTTTATATGTCAAGATTGTTGGAATGTTTTTCTACTGGCTCTCATTGATTTCTTCAAAATGTATTCTTGAATGCAGAGTTTGATAAGCAGAGTAAAAAGAGTATATGACCAGATGATATTAATTCCTAGTTTATAATCCCCTCCTCCTCCCTTTATTCAGCCCATCTCAATTTGTTTGTTACTTGATCTTTTTGCTTTGAAATTCAATAAATTGAGGACATCTAGAGGATGGAGTTTACACAAACCATGAATATATTGCAAGTTTAAATTGTTTTGAGCCTCTCTAGTGCATCTGCAAATGAAATTGAATTAATAAAACTGTGTGTTCAAATTTACCCAATGGCATTGATCTTTGTATAGAAAAGTATCCAATTTAAAATAAAACTCCCTACTCTTCATTTTGTTTAAAGGGAAAAGAAACTTCATGCAGAAGTTAATTTTACTTGGCCTAAATTTAATGAAAATAATAAGAATTGTACTGTTCTAATACAATATATACAACTTTGGGGCAAAAATGTTCTAAAGATAGAACAAATCCAAAGGATAATCCTAGGAATTTACTTTTGGCTATACAGAATATTGTACAACTAGTACAGTTATATTACAGTTATTCCTTACAGTTATCATAGTCATATTATGATATACATGAATGATATTAACCATATATATTGTCTGTTCAGAGCCAGAAGTGCTTTAAGCCTGTGAGTTAATGCCCTTCTGTATGGTAGCTGTAATGAATGGAGATTCCGTCTCGAAAGAATTTCCCGAGGAAAAGATATTTAAGATTAACTTTGCTTAACAAAAAGAAATGTAATCCTCTCCAGCCATCAAATCCATCTACAGCTGTCCTTATCAATGCACAGTTCCCATCTAGTATTCCAAATATTACGAAATGTTACGCAACGCCGTCTGCTTCCAGAAGTTCTCTATTCACTCGGTCATAAAAATATGAAGGCATCGAGCTTTGAAGACATGCGTGGCACCGATAAATTAGGTCATGTTCAGTGAAGATGTATTTAGCTATAACATATAAAATACAGATTTCCCGACATATGACCAATGAAACTTTATTTTGCTTATCAAATGCTTTTTTCGTGCTCGGATAGCTCTACTGAAGACGAAACCATTTCAATCAGCAAAATCGACCAAGGAAATCGTGAGTTGGAGCGAATGTAAGGTTTTCATCATCATGATTTTCTTATCTAATTATTGACATTTTCCGAAAATTTCCGAAATTTGTATATAGCTAGGAAGGTAGTCCAAAGGTTTATCTCCCTAAAGAACTAAATGAAATTGTGTTATATGTTTGCACATTTGTTGGACGATGGTTAGAAATTGTCAATTCATCACCTCTTTTCACCCCAAGTACGGGCCGACAACGCATAAGCCGCCGTGCTCGCTCGCCTGGGCTGTGGGTGGAACGGGATGACTTAGAGCCACTAGGGAGCTGTATGGTCTCGGAGAGGGATTACGGTAGGGGAAACAAAAGACGCGCTGTGCCACAGATGGCTTCAAAGGGGCCTCTTGGACGGGATCTCCATTCATTACAGCTTCCTGCTGTAACTCACCCGATATGAAATCTTGCTCAGAAATTGCTTGAAGTTTACATTACAAAGAAGTAGACAGTACAAGGCAAGCCAACATGTAGATGATCATTCGGCCTTGCTTTCAATATTCTTTTCCCAGTCAGTTATAAAGACCAAACTGAAGACTCTAGAAGCACACAGGATTTGGTGTAGGTCAATTCACAATCTGAACACAAGATTATGGGAAAAAGAAGAAAAAGTAAGCAGTGTAACTATTCAAATAAATCAAGGGAGTATTATAATATCCCGTTTTTGAATAGCATATCACATTATGATATAACGTCTCTATTACCCCGGCTTTAGCTCAAGCAACTGTAGCGCTTACTGCATTCAGGAATAAATCCTACCAGGTACCTAATTATGACTCCTGGGTCGAGTGTGGCAAATTTAAACTAAAATGTCCTGCCAAAGAACATTAGTGCCGCCGCGGGATTCAAACCTTGTACCTTGTAGTTAACACTCCAGAGATTTATCCACTAAACCAGAGCACCTCTATAAAACGAAATGACCTCAATTTTAATAATAATAATAATATAGGATTTCCCGGCCAAATTCGCGTGTTTGTCATTCGAATTCATTTACTTTGCATTTAAGTTAGCGCAGATCGGCTTTGCCATGCCAATTATCATTCAATTTTCCAGTTTTTGTAATTAATTTAGGATTTTGGTCGAATGGTTTCATAGATCTATCATTCAATTTAGAAACTGCTCAACTAGCATTCAAATTAATATTCACTTGTCGAAGCGTAATTTTTATCAGTCATCACCTGTCATTCGTATTCGTAATATTTTTATTCAAGTTAGGAATGTTAGGGGGAAGAATTGCAACAAACTTTTACAGGTTTTAAATAATGCAGTTAAAATGCATGATTTTCCATTGGGGTCTAAGCTGTTATTCCATTTATTTATTTTCAGGACAATGCAGATGGGTGTAGTCAGACATAAAGTAAAGAAGGGGCGAAATCAAGGGATATGGCATTTCTGCACGGACATCTTCATATACCCGGGAAATCGCCCCTTTTTACTACAGACTCGGAATTTTACAAAAGTAATTCACATCGTCTCTTATACCCAGCACACCCCTCTGTTTTTCTTAAAGAGTTTCATAGTTTACTTGCCCGCCAGCAGATCGATGGCGAAAGACATGGCTAAATAATGAATCATGTTCAAATTGTTGACTCTAGTCCTACCCCAGTCACAATATTGTACCCTTCTTCCATAATGAAATTATGATGAAATTAGGATACATTTATGATGAAACATAAGACAAACAACTTCCTTACATGAACATTTACAAATATACTGAGACCATCAGGTCCGTACATGCAAGTCGTTTTTTTCTTCTTAACAATCAAACTTAAATGCTGATGAATATCAGATAAATCTAATAAGTATAAGTGTATAAATGCAAGAAAATGAAATATGATGAAATACACATGAAAAAACAATCTTGAAAGAAAAAGAATGAGCTATAAAAAGTGTGTAATAAACGAGAAATGTATATTGACCATCAATTTAAGTGCACAAAGTGCTAATTTGAATGCTACAAATGAATTAGAATGATAGAAGTACACCGTCGCGTTGTCAGAAAATCGTGTTGCGCCAAATCGAATGACCAAATAGCGAAAGAAGCACATTACTCATTAATTTGAATGAAACATACGTAGATTCTAACGAAAATTCCATAGATTTGAAAACTAGAAAAGATAATATAAACCCGAGATATACCTGACTGCACAAAAACCGTCGAATTTGAACGCAAGACAAATTAATTTGAATGACAAACTCGCGAATTTGGCCGGGAAATCCTATAGTACAAACGGTGCTTATAAAGCGCTTACCACCGAAGTCTCTTTATGCTATAGTCACATTACCCAAAAGTAGCCTGCTCGGCGGCCGAGCGGCGAGTTTTTAACCAATTCTGCCCGGCGGCTGCCCGACCACCGAGCGGCGGCCGCCCAGGCACCGCTCGTTTTTAGGGCATCGCTCGGTCGCCGCTGAAGTTTTAGCGCGGAGTTAAAATTTGGGCGGCGCCTGCTCACTTTTCACTCGCCGCCCAAAATACGCTCGGTGCCTGGGCGGTCGCCGCCCGGGCACCGACCTAATCGCTGGGCGATGCCTAAATTCCAGCAGCGACCGAGCAGGCTACTGATCGGTCGGTCGCTGCTCTGATTTGTGACCATAGCTTTAGCGCTATAACAAACAATGACAAACAATTACATATTAAACAAAAGAAAAAGGAAATGCAAATAAACCTACAAATTACAATAAATATGAAACATA
Source organism: Strongylocentrotus droebachiensis (assembly GCA_035222895.1). NCBI lineage: Eukaryota > Metazoa > Echinodermata > Echinoidea > Camarodonta > Strongylocentrotidae > Strongylocentrotus > Strongylocentrotus droebachiensis. Next base: position 77,643 of record JAVYIG010001507.1, on the reverse strand, counting down.
GTAATGTTAACAGAGTAAGTTAATCATCAATACTAAAGAAAGTATCATACCGGACCTGCATATTTGCTAGCCGTTACATACAGAGAGAAACAGGGAATGTATTAAATGTGAATTCACCTGCAACATCTTTACACAACCAAAGCAGTATAGAGGCCCAGGAACACATCTGTGCAACCATAGACAATCTCATAAACATGCACAGGAATGGCACTCTCTACTTTCTCCAATGCATTTCTCAATCACTTTCAAAATGTTGTATACTCTTACTCACCCTACTCACACCAGCCACACACTTTCACAGCAATGTAGTTATACAAACTATACATTTCAAGAAATATATGTATCATCATCTGTGATATACTGTTGCACACATGAAAGAAACTCACAAAAGTACAGTGCTGTTTATATACCGTAGCTTTCTGAAACCAGAGTCCGGTTTACCTTGAAGAGTGGATATTAATCTGTCTGACCGGTGCATATAAATTAAGTTCTGTCCACTTCAAAGAGATGACCAAGTGTCAATGTTAGGTAGAGAAACAATAGCTGTCTACCATCCTGCTAAGAATAATGTGGATTAGTCTCCTATCACATTTGCTGAGCCGGAGCGCAAACACGCACGTATAATTCATTATTGGCTCAATTACCTCAGAAAGGCGTTGCAACAAAGCGCTAAAGTTCAAAATGTAAGCATACACAACACCTGCCCTTTGGAATATGGATCTCTCCTCAAATTCCCCAAACAATTCTGTATTTGCACAATAGGAGAAAACAAACAAGGCATGAGGAAGGGATTCACAGTAGGTTATCTTTCATCCCATTTTGAGGGGAATTTTTCTTTCTCCCTCTCTTGCATGTCGTCTTCTTTTCTAACTAAAAGATACAATTTTATCATAAACTTTGGAATCTGTATACTTGCATAGAACCCTAGACACACACTACAGAGCAAATTAATTGCTGGTGATCGATTGCCTTAGGCCAGGCTAATTAACTAAGAATATCTGCAAACAAAATTTGTCAGACCTTTTATTTTTTTGACTGACAGAATAAAAAAAGTTATATATATAATGTATAGATATTGAAGTTCTTTTTCTTCTTCAAAAGTTACATAATAAGAAAATAATTCCTGACCATTCAGTTTTTCCTATTCTCTTCAAGGTTGTTTCCTCTTATATTTTAAGTTATACTAACTAAATTCAACTACTTTTACAACCATGTTAAAAATACCCTCACAAAATCTTTGTTTACACACTTTAATTAATCATACCACAAACAAAACCATAACCTAATTATAACTACCTCTATTAAAGTTATGTTTAATAAATTTTATCCTCTCATGTTCAGCTCATATTGATCATACTTCTTATCAAAGCCATGAGACTGCCTGGCACAGCCATGATAAAACACTGTTTGCACAATTTCTTTCAGTAAACGAAGCGATTATTTAACAGCAAACAATTCACCTTTGTACTGCACTTGTTTCCATTAAACAAATTTCTGTTTGTAGACAGAAGGACATTAAGTCATATACTCTAACATAAAGTTAAAGCCCTTCTGGCTCTGAACAGATTATATTCCTGCAGGGGAAAAGCTGGGTGACATACAATTTATCCTCTACAGTAAACACACTAGATAGTATGCCTGCTCAATTCGTTTAGTTTCATTTTTATTTCCGTCATATAAAAAGTATACACAATTGAATTGAATTGACATTTATTTCCATCATCATGACAATATATACAAAGATAAAATATGGAATTTTATAACAGATAACAGTATCAAAATTACATATAAATTGACATAACAGCGTTCAAAATATAAAGAAAATATGAAGGTATAAACCATAGTACAAATGAAAAATGGTGCATCCGTAAAAGCCAATAAGGCTTGACCAATTAGATGCACCAGGCGCAGAAGTAATAATAACATATACTTGTAAGAAGAAAACAAAATGAATAAAAAAAGAGAAGTATTTAGTATGAGAGGTATGGTCTTAAAATAAATTATGCATTATAAAGAGAGAGAGAAGATGTTTCTTGTAAAGTCTTCTGAATGAATTATTAAATCCGACAGACTTTAAAAAAGGAGGTAGGGAATTCCACATTTTAGGACCAACATAACAGAGAGAATCGGTCAGCATATTGGAAGAAGCATTCCAATGATGGAATTTATCAGCATTTCTTGTGTAGTGGGTATGGACCGCATTGTTGAGGCTAAATAGGTGCATAAGGTTTGGAGGTAGTGAGTTTGAGAAAAATCGTTGCATCAATGACGCAATTTGTCATTTGTTAATATCATAAATATGTGAAGTATTGAATCTTTTAAATAAAGGTTTTGAGGGAGCTAAGAAAGGGGAACTAGAGCAGAGTCGTAATGCCCTTTTTTAAGTCTATGTAATTTGGGTAACTTAGAGGGATGTTTCGTACATAATATATGACAAACGAAATGCATTATACAACGTGAATAAGATACGGAGTGGAATAACAATTCCTAAGTGAAAATACCAACGCTCTGAAAAACCTTTTTTGTAATATAATTAATGTGAGAACTCCAAGAAAGGTTTTCATCTAAAAGTACTCCAAGGTAATAACAAAAACTCTACACTGTTCAATTAATTTATTGTTGATGTAAATAGATACATTGTCATATATAGGATTTAGGTTCCTAGCATTTAAAAAAAAATAACAAATTTAGTCCAGTTAAAAACATTCAAAGACAGCTTATTGCAAACCAACCATACTCCAAATTAATATTCAGTTTATGGGTTAATAGATCAATTTTTTGTGAGGCAATAATAGTCGTATCGTCTGCAAAAAGTGTGAATTTACAGAGGTTAATTGCTTCCTTTCAATGAAAAGAAAGTACAAAAAGAAAAAAATAACAGTTAACATAAGCAAGAAATAATGTTGTAAATAGTTTTATTTTACTTGAACAGAGCTCGTTATAGATAACATTTATACATGTACACCCTATTAAATTGTTAAGAGAAATACTATTTAGCTATGAGTCACATATTTTCTTTTTTCACATGGATCATAAAAGTGTGATATATTAGTTTCAATTGGTATAGGCCTAAACTGTCTGTTCAGAGCCAGAAAGGCATTATAACGCAATATGTGTTAAACTTAAGGTATATGAGTTAACACCCTTTTGGCTCCTAACAATATCACATCCAGTTTTACTCGAGAAAGGTCCTGTATTCAATCCCGGGGTATTCAATAAGAATTGTGTAAAACGAGTATAATGGGACCTGTGTTCAGTATGTTAAAGTATTTATTTTGAGTCATATTTCCAGTACTACATACTATATGCAGCAAAATTCCGTGTTAGCTACATCTAGCTTACCAGGAAAGGAAAAGGAAATAGTAGTTGCATTAGTTCATTTGTATGAAAGCAGACAAATAAGATAAACAGAATAATGAAAGTTTGAAAACTTTGAAATAAATCGGACTAATAATAAGATAATTATGGATTTCTGAAATATGAGATCATTAAATACCAGTTAGTGTGAATTTCACATTGGAAGTTTGGTCGCTGGCTCGCGATGTATACACGGACAACTTTCCTGTTTGTTGTGTACAAAAATATCATCAATTTCTGTTCTAGGGCTAAGTGCCTTCTGCCTTGGGGCACTACTCAAAATATATTATGGATAGCATATTAGTATAAGTCTTCTAAAGAGAAAAGACCATCCTGAGTCATATTTTTTTGGGAGAAAACAAAATTGCAATTTGTATGTTGGAAAAATGGGAAAGTTGTCTACCACTCCACCAAGACATTATACCGATTCAGCGAATACCAATTCAGCCAATTTGAAGAGCCCACACCTTTAGTGATTATTTCAATTTCAATTTCATTTATTTCCGCAGATTCCTAAAAGACAATATAAATTACAATCAAGCACAAAAGATGAACCTGCAGAGGGGGTGATACAAAATCTAATTTTTAGTCTGATTTTATAAAAAATTTCACCAGTCTGCTTCTCTAATTTTTTCTGCTTACTCCTAGAGTAATCTGCTATCAAGGTCGAATTTTCCTTAAATTTGTCATCTCATATTAATCCAGAGTTTGAAGACTCATTTCTTTCCGTTTTCAAAGAAAACATATATGCAAATACTACTACTATATTGATGATGACAATAGTAATTAATAATTACTACTGATAATAATAGGTACGTACAGTAATAATAATATTAATTATAATAATGATAATAATCATAATACTAATAATACTACAATAATACAAATAAAAACTAACAATAATACTACTACTATAATAATAATAATAGTAGTAGTAGAAATAGTAGTAGAATGGTATTAGTAGTCGTAGTAGAAGTAGTAGTAGTGATAATAATAATAATAATAATAATAACTAGACATGTAATACTTGTTTGGAACAAGTATAGATGGGCTGTCCCAACTTATTTGAGATAAAATGGAGCGAGATACTGTTGAAAAAACCGTTAAATAGATGCATGATGTGATCAAAATTCATCTTCCATGGGCATGACATGGAAATTAAGAAATTTCTGACATGTGGCCTTTAATCGAAATTTTCACTATAATGACTTCATCAAAATGAAAAATGGTGACAACTTAGCTGGTAGAGAATTGTCTTAGCTACAACATATCAAAATTTGGAAGAAAATCGATCAATATTGACAGAGATACAATCACTTTATTCCAGAAATATGCTGACGTCATAATATGCAAATTCGTATTTTGAGTTCGAAGGCCATTACGATGATGACACGATATACTTAATGGCCAAATAAGACATGTAATCACATCTCCGACTCATACTCTATTCGAATATGAAGAAAAAAATTGAGGGTTCCCGTCCATCCCGAAGAGCCATAAGGGTTTTGTATAGGCATTTGTTGCCCATATATGCTATGCATTACAAGAGCTCGCGCGCACGGACATTTATCTTGAACGGACGCTCATTCCCTTATTAATGGTCACAAAGAGATAAACATGGTATCAAATTGTTCGGAAAAACATGAGGAATACTGTGTCAAAAAAAATGTAGGAGGAATTATTTTGCGTTCGGCCGTGACAAACGAAAACGCGCGCGCAAGCGCGTGTGCGCGATTCTTTATGAAATGCTATTGCTAATAATGGCGTACGCGCGCGTTTTTTGACCTGAAGTTGACCGGACTGATATTGACCTTGATCCTGGTAAATATGAATGAGAAATGTCTTTCCGTTATGAAGATATGATCATGAGTTGATTTTCACAAAATGGCGCCCAGATTACGTCATCAGTTAAGGTCAAGGTTGAAAACCTTATTGTGCTCTTTCCATATATGGCTATACATAATGTGTGCCAAATTTCAAGGAATTTGATTGAGCCATTTTCAAGTTATCGTGCACACAAAAAAATGGTTAGAAATAAGAAAAATATTCTAACGAAAACATAAGGTGTTTTGTATTATATACAGCCCACCTGATAATAGCAACAATAATATGATACGAAGCCAAACATGGGCATTTTTAATACTGAACGCAAGCTACCTGGACAATTATCACTCACTTTTCCCACATGAAGTGGTGATCAATGAATGTAATTCAACGCATCTATTTTTGTTAAAGAAATGATTAATTGGTCCACACAAACATCAAAGTATACTGAACGATTTTCACCTAGCACTCATCAATTTTGTCGACATGCTTCACAATGCAGCTCTTCTGAATTTACATGTCTATCTTTTGATTTCTACTTATATATGTCTAGAAGCCCGATGGTGCAAACATTTCTTATCTCCATGTAGTCCAGTAGACGGTACCATATACCATGAACATGAACTGGAAAAGTTGATAAGTACAAGGTTTTTTTGTTGATTTGTGTTCTAGATGGGTATTGAAGCAAATTCAGCTTGGTTGCCAGCTTGGCAACCTTGAGCAACTTTAATAGCCATATTAGCATAATCATCTAATTATCATTATGTGTAATTTATAATAATGTTGCTTATCTCAATCCAGGAAGCCTGAAAACATGCATAATACAACTTTGTAAGGGTTTTCTATGACAAGGAATTCATTTATGAAACCAATTTTTATTTTTAAGTAATACAATTGTCTTAAAAAGCATAATTAGCATAATATGTACAATATATGGACTTCATTGTCATTGTTTATCTATAAAGCCTAAAATGGTGCAATGCAACATTGTAAATCACTTTTGAAAGATAATCCATGTATATGTAGTATAATTAGCCTAATTAGCATAATTATCTAATTAGCATATAATATTTGCAGTATGTAATAATGTTGCTAATCTTAATCCAGGAAGCCTGAAAACATGAATAATGTGACTTTTCAAGGATTTTCCATGACGAGGAATTCATTTATGACACCAGTATTTATTTTTGAGTAATGCAATTGTCTTAAATAGCATGATGACTTAATTAGCATAATTATGTACGATATATGGACTCTATTGTCATTGTTTATTTATAAAACCTAAAAAATGGTGCAATGCAACATTGTAGATGACCTTTTGAAAGACTACACATTAATTCAGATATTCCATGTAGATGTCGTATAATTAGCCTAATTAGCATATACACTGTATGTGCAATATGTCATAATGTTGCTAATCTTAATCCAGGAAGACTGAAAACATGGATAATATGACTTTTCCAGGGTTTTTCATGACGAGGGATTTAGTTGTGACACCATTTTTTATTTTTAAGTAATGCAATTGGCTTAATATGTAATTATTGTACTAATAAGCCTAATTATTTAAACATATTTAAACATATTTGTAAGCCACAAATATGTTTAAATAATTGAAATTTCTCCCAGGAAGCATTACATTTATATAAGCCTAATTAGCATATATGTAGAATATCAATTATTTGGGACTCTATTTAGCTTCACAAATTGTATGTCCAATGTGGTGGTTATCTTGGTTGCATGGCAATGTTGTCGAACCTCATGAAATGTGTAGGAAATGACGGGGTCATCATACGCATTGATGGTTGGGCTTCAGTCATTGGATTTAGAGAAACTGTCGGAAACACACTGAAGATGGTTAAAGCAGATGATAATGATGGAATTGATGATGTGGTGAGACAGGTACGTACATAGGCCAGTGATGTTGAATACAACAGTGCGAACTATGATCTGTCTATGTTTACCAAAGCCAGAACCATTGAGAGTACAAGCCCGACGTTGCTCAAGCGTGTGGCAGAATTCCTGGAAAAGTCATATTATCCATGTTTTCAGGGCTGGATTAAGATTAGCAACATTATTACATATTGCACATATCTGCTAATTAGGCTAATTATACTACATCTACATGGAATATCTTCTGATGAATTAATGATTAGTTTTTCAAAAGAGATTTACAGTGTTGCATTGCACCATTTTTTAGGTTTTATAAATAAACAATGACAATAAAGTCCATATATCGTACATAATTATGCTAATTAAGTCATCATGCTATTTAAGACAACTGCATTACTCAAAAATAAATACTGGTGTCATAAATGAATTCCTCGTCATGGAAAATCCTTGAAAAGTCACATTATTCATGTTTTCAGGCTTCCTGGATTAAGATTAGCAACATTATTACATACTGCAAATATTATATGCTAATTAGATGATTATGCTAATTAGGCTAATTATACTACATATACATGGATTATCTTTCAAAAGAGATTTACAATGTTGCATTGCACCATTTTTAGGCTTCATAGATAAACAATGACAATGAAGTCCATATATTGTACACATGCTTATTAGCTCATTATGCTCATTGTGCTATTTAAGACAATTGCATTACTTGGAATCAAAAACTGGTGTCGTAAATGAATTCGTCGTCATAGAAAACCCTTGAAAAGTCGTATTATCCATGTTTTCAGGCTGCCTGGATTGAGATTAGCAACATTATTACATATTGCTCATATATGTTAATTAGATTATTATGCTAATTAGGCTAATTATACTACATATACATAGAATGTCTTCTCATGAATTAATTATTAATCTTTCAAAAGTGATTTACAATGTTGCATTGCACCTTTTTAGGCTTTATAGATAAACAATGACAATGAAGTCCATATATATTGTACATATTATGCTAATTATGCTATTTAAGACAACTGTATTACTTAAAAATAAAAGTTGGTGTCTTAAATGAATTCCTTGTCATAGAAAACTCTTGAAAAGTCGTATTATCCATGTTTTCAGGCTTCCTGGATTGAGATTAGCAACATTATTACATATTGCACATATGATAATTAGATGATTATGATGATTTGGCTATTCAAAAAGTTGCTCAAGGTTGCCAAGCTGGCAATCAAGCTGAATTTACTTCAATACCCATCTAGAACACAAATCAACAAAAAACCTTGTACTTAACAACTTTTCCAGGTTTGAAAAACTTCTACAGGACTAATGGTGCAAATTAAAGGAGATATTCGATGGTACACAGCATAACCCGCACTGTATGTATGTAGGCTACAACAAACATAAACCGTGCCAGCACAGCCGAGGAGCGCACCTGTTCGCCGGACACGGATCATCTCTACCGACTCCCTCATCACAAGCGGGATCACAAGCCTGTATCCCTGCGTAGAGTGCGAGTGTAAGCCGATCAGACAGTAGTCCTGTACTTTTCCAGGTCATTTTCCAGGTCATGTACATGGTATATGGTACCGTCTACTGGACTACAGGGGTGCTTTCAAAAGAGGGAACAAGCATATGCGTACCCTAAATAACACCGAGTGGGGGAGGGGGGAGCGGGGCCGGGACGGGGGTAAGCAGCTCGAGCTTGAACGTTCTATTATCGCAATATGTCGTATTCTGTTGCGTTAAATTAAAATCATATATTTAGCCATACAATCTACGTCTTCTTCTGATACTTACCAATTGAAATTGTCTTTGTTCTGCTAATGCCCCCTCACTACCGCTGCATGGGCTATACAATCTCTAGGGGAGACTCGGGGCATATAGTTGAGCCGGTTGGTTAGTTGAGCCACCCCCTCTAAAATAAACCATGACCATTTTTAAAATATGCTGCTATCTGGTACGTGTTACAGTACAGGGAACACATGTGCTAAATTTGACACAGGGATGCAGACTACAAGCTTGTGTAAATCAACAAATTTTGATTTTTGCTGTTCAAAGTGAATTCCTCTGAAAAGTGGACATGTCCTCTTATTTTCTACACCTTAAAGAATTAACTGACTATCATGATACAGTTGAAAGTAGTATCATTGTACAGTGCGTCTCAGAAAAAAACGAAACCGACAATTATCGATGCTTCATTATAACTTAGTCACATTTATAATTAATAAATGACAAATATTTGAAAAGATTAGATCCTCCTCTTTTATTTGATGCAACGCATATGGTGTATATTTCACTCATGAGTGATTAAAATCAATTTGAAGAGAGGAAACCAAAAAGTCATTTGGCGGACGTTATCTGATTTTCAAAGAGAAAATCACATCTCTAGAAAGTTGAGTTTCTGCCCCGACCCCCCCCCCCCCCCCCACTCAGTGTTATTTAGGGTACGCGTATGCTCGTTCCCTCTTTTTGAAAGCACCCCTATCTGAGGACTGCCAACATTTCCGAACCCCCCCCCCCTTCGTGGGCTTTTCGCGGGCTTTTCCTGCCTTGGAGACCCCCCTCAATACGGAAAAATGCTCAATGTACCCCCCTAAATTCGGAATAATTTCTCAGGAGTCCAAAGAGATGAGAGAAAAAAAAGAAAAACACCCCCTTTTTAAAGAAATCTCCGGGTGAAAAGCCAAATGCACCCCTTTTTTTACGATTCTCGGGCCGGACTTTGTCGCACGAAAAGTACCCCTTTACCAGACATTTTGGTAACACGCATGCGGTCATTCTGACCCCGGAGTGGGGGGGGGGGGGGCGGGGTTTCTGCCCTTTCATATGACACCTCAAAATGACTTGTTGGTTTCCTCTCTTCAAATTGATTTCAATCACTCATGCGTGAAATATGCATTATATGAGTTGCATCAAATGAAAGAAGAGGATCTAAGCTATCCAAATATGTGTTATTTATCAATTATAATTGTGACTAAGTTATGATAAAACATCGATTATTCTCGGTTTCGTTTTATCTTGGACGCAATGTATATAATTTTAACCTTATTATTTGATTTGTGTCTATAAGACTTTCACCTTTCACCACGATGAATTCAAAATGGTGGGTGTGGTGTTAGTAATTGAGCCGATGTGTGTGTGGTTAGTTGAGCCAGTATTTGCAAGTGTGTGTGTGTTTGTGTGAAATTGTGTGTGTGGGTGTACGTTTGTGTTTGCAAGTGTGTGTATTTATTTTATTCAATTGTATGTTTTTGTTTTGGAGGAATAAAAAAAAAGTGTCTCATTTGTATTTATGCCACTGATCTACATGGCTCAACTAATAACCTGACACCCTGACTCAACTAACCTGCGTGTTGGTGTTAATTGAGCCACTTGACCACTTCTTTTTAAATCTCCCCTGGCTCTAAAATCAAGTATTTTTATCATAATATACATATGTAATATGTTTTTTTTTTCAATAGTTTTTTTAATTATTTTTTTCCAAACAATACAAATTAATTTTTAGAAATGAAGTACAGTTGTTTTTCCTTGACATGAATTCAAAACATTTACATTACATACATTGTACAATTGATGAAAACAAAATTGAAATCAGTTGTAACATAAAACAAAATAACCCCATCCAACCAAACACACTACTATACCCCCCCCCCCCCCCCTCTCCTCACCATGCGACACACACACCATCTGACCACACTGCCACCACACACTGTTCCTAGCCCCCTCAGAATACCCCAAATTGGAGCGACAGACAAACAGAAAGAATGTATTTAAAACATTTTAAAACAAAATCTTTTAAACGAGGCTACAATAGACCAGTGTTAAAAGTTCATGAAAACTTTGCTTGTTCCCACTTCTGTAAATGTAAGGCCAATTTACCTGCCCTCCCTGCAATATTCTTTTCTTCTTCCCTAACTTCTAACAGTTCTTTTTGAAACTCCCTCAAAGACAATATTACTGACTTTCCCCTGCATCTATATATCCAATATTTCAATGCAAAAATAATTGTATCAAAAATCTTTATTCGTGGGGAGTTACCGGACAACCCTAAATGAATATCTATCCAGTCGATAAACCTTAATTCCCTTAGCTCAAACGTAGCTATTACATTTTGCCATAATCTTTGAACATGTACACACTCACAGAACAAGTGTAAATATGTTTCTATCTTTTGCTCAGAAAATGAGCACAAGTTATCTACAAAAAAGCCGAATCTGAATAAATGTTATCTAGTATATATTGCTCCATGAAGCAGTTTAAACTGAATTTCTCTTAGTCTGTTAACAAGAGTAACTTTCCTAGGCCTACTAAATATCTCCCTACATACCTCATATGAAAAATCTGTAAATTCCCGTTCATCATGAATCTTCAAGACAAATAAATTGTGTAACTTCTCTATAAAATATTAATAAACCTTCCTCGATAATACATCTCTGAGGAGCTTCACAGTACTGTTAAACTGCATTAAAATATCATAATCTTTTTAATTCACTAAAATCCAGTTATCCTTTTTTCCGCTTCTCAAAATAGCTTCCCCAATATTCCATACATCAACAATTTTGTTTCCTTTTAACCCCAAATTTTGAAAATGAGATATTGCCCGCATGCCATGTTCAGCAAAAATATCTTGAATTAAAATTATATTGCGTGTAAACAACTCCTCATCAAAAATCATTTTCTTTTTCAATAAGAAATCTTTATTGTTAAAAATAATTGGATTATTCTTATCTTCAAAATTCCTACAACCTTCCAACTCTTCCCATGCTTTTATCATTTCTAAATAGAACTTAGGTTCTTTGAAACTGAATAACTTGGAATCATAGTTACACACAAAAAAAAAATCTACCCCCTACGATCTTGAAGCAGAAATCAAAGTATAGCTTCCAACTCATAGATTTTTCTCCGTACAATAGTCTTTTCACCCACATTACCCGTTGGGTTTTACAAACGAGTCAAAGTTAGTCATTCGTAACCCTCCTTCCTCGTAACATTGATACAATATTAATCTCTTAATTCGATCTTTCCCATTCCATATAAATTCAAAACATATTTTCTGTATTTTCGATATGACCCACTTTGGAACGACTAGTGAAGCAAAAACGTAATTTAATTTACTTAATGCATATGTTTTTAATAAATGATTTTTTCCAAACACCGTAAGGTCCCTCTGTTTCCACCATCCGAGAAGTCTTTTAATCTTGCTTAAAATCTCCTTATAATTGCATTCCTCTCTTATTCTGACGTCTAACGCAAAATACACTCCCAAAATCTTAATTTCTTTACCCACATTCCCGAAGGGAAGTGTTTTTGATTTGTCTTTGTTTATCCCCAATTTCATGAATTTAGTTTTGTCCGCATTGACCCGTAAACCACTTATTTTCTTAAATAACGTATAAATCTCCTTTACTTTTTCTACGGATTCTTTTTTTGTAACAAATATTGTCATGTCATCTGCATATAAAACTTGTTTGACTTCAATTCCTCCAATATTAACGCCTTTAATAGCCTCATCATTCCTCACTACTGTTGCCAACATGGGCGTTAATCCTTACGTAATACCTATTGTTCAGGGGATGATCCATTCATCCCCCCTGAACAATAGGTATTACGTAAGGATTTACGCCCATGGTTGCCAATAATTCAATAGCGAGAATAAATAAATAGGGCGAGAGTGGATCTCCTTGCCTTACCCCTTGCTTAATATCAAAATAACCAGTAGCAAAACCCCCATTCATACACAGCTACTTATATTACTGTAAATAGTTTTTACCCACGAACAAAATGAGGGACCGAACCCAAACCTTTCTAAGACTCTAAAGAGGAAAGTATGAGATACGGAATCGAATGCTTTTTCGAAATCAACCGCAATCAAATAACTACAGGCTTTATCATTTGACTCCTCATTAAAAAAACAGAACATTTCATCAATTAAACGTACCGCTTCTCCAATATTACGATTATTCATATAGCCCACCTGGTCTACGTGTATGACTTAATTCCTCAAGTACTCCTTTAATTCTTGTAGCTAACACCTTTGACAAAATTTTGTAATCAACATTTAATAATGTGATCGGCCTATAATTTGTTATATATCGAGGGTCTTATAAACTCCCCATGACATAACCTTCATTTAAAGCATCTACCAAAATATTTCCGAGACTTAATTAACCAAAACGTAATATAAAATTCAACTGTAAGGCCATCATTGCCAGGAGACTTGTTTAATTTCATAGCTTTCAATACCTTTAAGCACTCATCTTTTGTTATTTTACCTTCGCATGCTTTCCTTCCATTTTCACTTAATTTTTTAACATTTTTGAGAAACAAATTGTTCGTGTCCTCATTAAAAACACTTAACTTTTCCGCATATAAATTTGTATAAAACTTCCTAATCATCGCCAAAATTATGTTCCTATCATATTCAACACATTCATTTTCATCATACAATTCCTTTACCACTGTTTTCTTCTTATTTGACTTTAGCAGTTGCTCGAAATACTCTTTGTTTTTTTCCCTTCCTCGTACCACGCAGCTCGTGACCTAATCTATATTCCTTCTATAGACTCCTCATGCAATTTCTTTAATTGTTTTTTCTTTTCCTCCGTTTCTTCCAACTTCAATGGAAACCTAACTAACTCGCTTTCAAGCTATTTTACTTTATTTTCTAGCCTTTGAATATTCTCTTTCTTTTCCTTTGCCTTTCCCTTCGAAAATTTAATTGCGTATGCCCTCATTTTCATTTTCAAATAATTCCAAAATAACAATTTCTTGTCAAATATATTTCCCCAATGTCTTTTAATCAAATTGATTTCATTTACCACACCTTCCAAAAACTTTTTATCGGAACAGAGACTATTATTAAATTTCCAGTATGACCTTCCATGCATATGATTTGTCTTTACAAACTTAACTCCCAGAATGATTCCGGCATGATCAGGAGTGATAGACGGCAATATTTCGCAAGTAGATACAGCTTGTTCCAGTTGATTCGAAATAAACCAATAGTCTAACCGACTTTGAACCAATGGCGTCTTTTGCCTAAACGTGTACTGTTTTAAATCCGGATTATTTTTCCTCTATACGTCGTACAACCCTAATTTTCTCAAAAACATCTCTAAATCCTTTACAAAGGTTGATCTAACTACTCTCGTAGCTCCCATGTAATTCATTTTTTCATCAAAAATAACATTAAAGTCTCCTCCTAGAATGATCGAATAATTCAAAGAGTACAAAGTTGAAACACCAGAGTCTATTTTTTCTAAGATAATTTTTTGTTGCTGAATATTTCCCCTTGTTGGGAAGTAAACATTCCCTATTAAGAGCCTCATATCCCAAATTAAACATTTTAATAAAATAAAACGACCATCCACATCTTTGACTACCTCCTCCACTTTAACATCTACATTTTTCGCAAATAGAAGAAGAACTCCTCTACTGTGATTTGACCCATGACAAAAGTACATTGGCCCTTCCCAATCCTTTCTCCACGCCAATTCAATATCTGGTGTACTGTACGTTTCTTGCAACATTACTACTACCCCTTTCTTACTTTTAATCCAATTAAAAATAGCTAATCGTTTAGTCCTATCCCTTAAACCTCTAACATTTACCGAAATAAAATTGACACCATTCATTGATTTTCTTTTCTATCTATACACATACTTAAACAAAAATTGCAGTAAGAATTTGTTATCAATTGTAAAGTTTCCATGAAATTATGAACATCTATTGGCCTCAAATTAAAAACAAACAGCTTCAATTCATGCGTCCGAAGTTGTAACTCGTGAGTATAGGCAGGAACAGACACTCCCTCACGCACAGACATACCACTACACAGACAGCATACAAACACACTCACCCATAATAATGCAATATCATCCATTAGTTTAACCCTAATAAGGCCGGGCTATTTGCAGGCGCGTAGCCAGAGTTTGATGTTTGGGGGGGGGGGGGGGGGGGGCACATACATGTAATCGATCGAGGTAAAAAAAAGGGGTCTACAAAATTTCAACCGATCCTGGAAATTTTAGGGGGGGCACGTGCCCCCCCGTGCCCCCCCCCCCGTGGCTACGCGCCTGGCTATTTGAAGTCTTACTACGGCCGGGGGGGGGGGGGGGCCATTATGGCCCCCCCCCCCCTAAGATCTCGGCCGTAAAACGGCCGATCTCCGCGAAAATTTGCACGCATGTCAAGTGAAGTGTATAGAACAATATGATAATTTCATTTTTTTGAAAAAAATCCCTCATTTGCATATTTATGGTAATTTATGCAAATAACGTCATAAAATCACATTTTTACCCATAAATCCTATATTATTCATATTTAAGCATTCTTTTTCACTACATATATTCATTAGACCATTTGGAACAATAAAAGGACAAAAAAAATTGGAAGAGCCAGCTTATTCCTTATGTTATCTCTTGTTTTGATAATTTCTTATGTATTTCATTGTTTTTTAACTTATTTATGTTATTGTTTTTTGTTTTTTTTTCATTTCTTCCTACAATTCAACTATTTTGACTCCCAAAACAACCACCTAAACTTTAAACAAGACCCAATAACCAATGTTTGATCTATTTTTAGGAAAAATGACATTTCCATATGTTTTGTACACAAATCACAAAAATTAGCGATTTTCGGGCTGACATGCAAAGACAAAAGGTCACGTGACCTTGTAACTATAGGTCCGATTTTTTTTTTTTTTTTTTTAAAGATGCGCAAGACTCTAAAGAAAAAAGTCAGCGAGCGGCGAGGCACCATCTATATGCGTTCTCGAACAATCAGAAAAATCGTGGAGGGGGGGGCATAATGGCCCCCCCGGCCTTATTAGGGTTAACACAATTCTTCAATACACCCTCCGACCCCGCTCATGGCTCTGAACTGAAAACCCACCCCACCCCTCCCCCATAATGCACCTCATAATACATAATTCCTCCCGGGTTAACTTGTGTCTTCTTCTTTTCCTTTACCGCCAAATCCTTATTTCATATTGCTATTTAATTTTATTTGTATTATTCCCCCTGATATATACCCTTGCTTGTTCAATTAAGCGACCAGCGACTGAATAGAGAACAGAGAGCTGGGAACACAACCAAAGAGAATCCTCATACGCAATCTTATCCTGGAGGTTCCCGCCCTTTCTGTTCAAATAACATTGAATCAAACCCTTAACTTCCATACATTTCATTGTCATAAAAAAATAATACAACAACCAATAGGAAGGATCCCAACATATACAACTTCAATTAGTTCCAAACTTCAATGTATCCAGGGGCAGCCCCACCAAGATAAAAGCAACCACACATCTTTTATTGCATTTGTCTAAAAGGTCACGACCACAACGAATCCTCATACGCTATCATTAACTGGAGGTTCCCGCCCTATCTGTTCAAAAACTCCTGATCCCTATATAATTAAACTTCTTAACTTCAATACACTTCAGGGTCATCACCCGAGGGCTCCCATCTATCCTCTCCCAAGACTCTCCAACTTGTCTATTATATGAAAACAAAAGGGGTCATGACCAAAAGGAATCATCAAAACAATCACATACTGGAGGTTTCCTGCCCTATTTGTTTAAAAATAATTGAATCCAATTCCCTAATTTCCATACTCCGAACTGTCATAAACAGTAATAATAATACAACAATACGGATTCCAGTAGGGAGGAACCCAACACATACAACTGCAATTAGTTCCAGACTTTAATGCATCCAAGGGCAAGCACCCACAAAGAGAAAAGCAACCACTCATCCCCAATTGCATTTTTCTAGTACCTTAGGGGTTACGACAACAATGAATCCAATACGCAATCATATACTGGAGGCTTCTGCCCTATCTGTTCACAAACTCATTATCCCTATATAATTGAATCAAAATCTTAACTTCAATACACTTCAGGGTCATCACCCGAGAGCCTGCATCTATCCTCTCCCAAGACTCTCCTAGCTACTTGTCTATTATATGAAACACCTTTAAATTCTTAATAATTGAACATTCCTCAAGAGTAACAAACAAATTAATACAACAAAAGGGATTCCAAAAGAGAGGACCGGACCCCAAAAGACAATTATTAGACGCGTCGTGTCTAAAAACAAATAAACAATTGCGATTAGTACCAGACTTCAATGCATTCAAGGGTGGCGCTCACAAAGACAAAAGCAACCACTCATCCCTTACTGCATTTCTTAACACAGAAGGAGTCACGAACCACAAAGAAGCCCAAGAATGCACATCCGCAATAATATGCCTAACATACTGCTCTTTCAATCCCACCCCAAACAGCCCTACAAAACATTACCCAAGGCCCAAGGGCACCAGGTGACCTTGAGTAAAGAGTGGCTCAACTAACCCGAGTCTCCCTATAGATCTAGGGATCATTCGGTCTCAATCTTACGTATCCCCGCCAAATTGAAACTCCTCGATGGATCCGGATCGAGACCTCACATTGAATTATTATTGCTTAATTAGGCTATAGGTATCTCCATCTCCTTTTCTCTCGCTCTCGTTCAGGCTCTCTCTCTTTCTCCCCCCCCCCCCTCTCACACACACACTCTCTCTCTTTCTGTAAGTCTGTCATTTTAGGAGGTGGAGTGGGTATAGGGTAGGTGTAGGGAATTGGAGACCACCAAGCTTGAACCCATCACTGTCTGTCCGTGTTGGCTCCAATATTGCTATAGCGCCATCTGTGGCCTTTAGCAACACTACTGCATATATGCAATTCATTTTGAAGACTACAATAATGCGTTCTTTCTCCGAGAAAATTGGCAAAATTGACCACGATAAGCAATTTTGATCGTAAAATTTTGCTCTGATATAAAAACACAATTTTCACTGAATGTTGTGGTGTATGCAGATATTTAATTAGGCTAATGATACTACATATACGTGGAATATCTTCTCATGAATTAATGATTAGTCTTTCAAAAGTGATTTACAATGTTACATTGCACCACTTTTAGGCTTTATATAGATACACAATGACAATGAAGTTCACACATTGTACATGCTAATTATGCTATTTAAGACAATTGCATTACTTGGAATCAAAAACTGGTGTCATAAATGAATTCCTTGTCATAGAAAACCCTTGAAAAGTCGTATTATCCATGTTTTCAGGCTTCCTGGATTGAGATTAGCAACATTATTACATATTGCACATATCATATAGCTCCGTTTAGTCTCATTTCACAACGCCCCCTAACGTCAGAGTCAGCAGCCTAACATGTTAGCCTATGGAATTTTACCCCCCCCCCCCCCCC
Organism: Strongylocentrotus droebachiensis; assembly: GCA_035222895.1. Lineage (NCBI taxonomy): Eukaryota > Metazoa > Echinodermata > Echinoidea > Camarodonta > Strongylocentrotidae > Strongylocentrotus > Strongylocentrotus droebachiensis. The sequence goes on along the minus strand of JAVYIG010001507.1, from coordinate 59,305 downwards.
AAAAAAAAAAAAAAAAAAAATCGTTAAAAATTCTTTTTTTGTTTAAACGAAAAGCACATCCACCCTGACGTACGTAATCACTAGCCCTTTCATTGGAACCCTCATGTCCCATTGACTTTTGAAAGTTCACCCACCGTAATTTGATCAAAATAGGTTGCAAGCTCGCCATTGCCTATATAACTCCTGTGAAACAAGTCGAACTTTGGACTCAGTTTGCCAAGCGAATGTAAGGTTTTAGGTCAAGCACACGAAGGATAAAGAAGCATAAATTATCATAGATCACTTCTGCTTGGTTCGTTATGTCCATTTCATCCAACCCCCACCGTAATTTTTTCATTTAGTAAAAGCAAACATTTTGCCGAGGTAAGCAAAAGCATGAATATTCATGATCGCCATGGACTATTCGATTATTTACAGAGGGATGCAATTGTGCGCCACATCAAACTCCCCTACTTTAAGTCAAGTATTTCATTGTATTATGTAGTTTGATAGCTAGGTTTATTTTAATAACTGTTTAATTATCAGATATCAATGATAGTTTAAAGATATGGAAAATGTTCTTGTATTTTATATTTAGCAAAGCAATATCTCACATACAAATTCACTACCAATTAAGTGTCGTCTAATCCGCCGATTGTCGTCTGCTATATACATTCAGCGAGCGAAAATGGGACAACCGGAGCAATATGGCTAATTAGATGATTATGCTCATATGGCTATTAAAAAAGTTGCCCAAGGTTTGCCAAGCTGAATTTACTTCAATACCCATCTAGAACACAAATCAATATAAAAAAAACTTGTACTTATCAACTTTTCCAGGTCTGAAAAACTTCTACAGGACTATATGCTGATTTACAAACATTTGTGATGTGCTCTCTCATATTCATATATATAACTGTAGACCTATACTCCAAGATTTCTTACACTAACGGATGGTTCTATTACAGAATCTCCAATGTATACATTGTTTAAGTTGATTTTGGATGTCTGCTTAGGTGTGCCAATGATCATTGATCATGAGGGGGTGTTGAGTAAACAAATATTTACAAAAAGATTTTATTTGAAGTGCTCACTACCAAACTTGTGATGCACAGTCATATAGAAATTGTTTAATGCAGAAATGAAGACTTTGCATGGGAATAATGCAATTCAGCAGTCTTTAGCATCCAGGTGATCAAGCAATAACATCTGTTTAAAGCTAGAAGGGCATTAACTCTGACAATGTACACCAAAGAGAGAAATCTTTTATTATCGAAAACCCCGATGAACCCTTTTCATTGCCTCATTCTAAATATTAACTCTTTATATGCCACACATGTTATCTCCCTGTGCCACATTGCATTCTCGTGGGATACGTATGTAGATATACCTATAAGGCTTTAAGATTTAAGAAAAATGTGTGCCCAGATATATTACACAAGGTAAAGTGTACGGTGGGCTTTCTCATGTACGCAATATGTGGTTCCTATGAACATGTATGAATCATTTTTAAAGGAAACCTAAACCCAAAGAATAAGTGTAGGTATTCTGAAAACTGAGATGTATTCCTGCCCTTCCATGTACAATATTCCTTACGAAAATGTACAAGATATATATAAATGAAGATATTCCTGGCATGATGTGATGCCTGTCAGCATGACATGGGCGCAGCCATTTTCTTAAAAATGTGACGTATCTGTTGAAGTTGTACATGTATCATGCACCAAGCTTTAGTTGGAAAGATTTTTTAAATCAATAACGAAACCTTTACTTTTTAATGAAAAAAAATAACAACTAAGATGATAGAAATTATATAAGGTGAAAAATAAATAACAGGGGCACAAGTGTAACAAATCCATTTATAAATACTACACTATAGCAGTTGACAAATCTATTTCATTTATGAGAAACCTTCAACCCAGAAGAGCACCAACTAATTTATGCAATGCGCGTTCTGGCAATTATAGTACAAAGGATTATAGCAGGTGAATGAAATGCTTCATCATCACACACGTCTGGGAAAGAAGCATCCATACATTTGAATACATTTACTTGATAAACGACTTCGCATAGTACGTCACATTATCAAGAAAATGGCGATGCCCATGTCGTGCTGAGAAACTGTACTTTATTTTAGCTTTATACCTCTCTCATACACTTTGGTGGGGAATCTTGTAGATGTATGGGTAATAACATAATAAATCTCTCAGAATAAGTAAAGTTATTACATGGGGTTCGGTTTCCTTTAATAAAATAGTTATACTCCGATGTACATTTTCTGTGGATATTACATATTTATATTGACATGTTTAAACAGTAGTTTTTGGTGGCAGGGATTTAAACATTGTTGGTTAAAACTATTTTGATTCCAATATTTTATATCATTCATTAAAACAAAATAACATCATCATCATAACAACAATAGCAATTTAAGAACAAATTCAATGAAGGAATGGATGACGAAACTGTCTTGGGCAAAGTTATAAAGTACAGGATGATACAAATTGCTTTCTTTTCATCTGACTTTTCTTTCTGTTTGGTATAGATTAACACTACAATGGTTTTATTTCACCAAATGATCTTTGTAATTATTAATAATCCGTGTCATCCTTTCATCAACTGTTTCAATATATATTTCAACTTCTATGGCAAGCAATAGACCATTATGATTGTTAAAGCATTTATTTCTTTGGTAGCATACCTTAATGTACACAGCACGTTTCTCCCATACTCTATAGCAACAAAGATTATTCATCTGTTTACTGATGTATTCAATATATATGCTTCTCCACAAAGTCTCTTGCCAGGAGTTTTCCAATTCATAGAAACATGTGATAAGCATTTCTATGGACAGAATTACATTGCAGACATTGGGCCCGAATTCACAAAGGAGGTTTGTCGACAAACCTCCTTTGTGAATTTGGGCCTATGTATTGCTATGTCAGAAAACCCCTGGCAAACTCAGGGAGTTAATTATCACATAAGAGAGATCTTTTGGAAATGTAACATCTGAATAGAGTTACTGTTTATTTATATTTCAGTACTATTTATAGCTGCTGTCATTATTGACATTTTGGCAAAAACAAATGCAAATTCTAAAAATTCATATTAAAATCATTTTTTAATAGCTTCTGATGCACACAATTTCATGTAAAACAATCGCATGTAAATACACGTTACTCATAATTAACACATAATAGACAAAATAATGCTGATGGTTATGTCTACTCAATTGATTCTCGACATCGATGATTTCATTAATGATTATCTATGCATGTACAGTACAATATGCAACATAACAACATTAATGATAACTCACTGAGAATGCATTGACAAAATCATAACTACAGTATAAGTACTGGACAGCGACGAATCAGAGGAAGGCCCGGGGGGGGGGGTCGGGTCATACATGTAGGTTTATGTGTACTGGACCCCAACCCCCCCCCCTCCCACACACACTTTTTATCGCTTAGTAATCATTTCCCCAATTTTTTTTAAGAGTTTTAAGGGGAATTGGACCTCCTCATTCTGAGTGTTGACATTTTTTTGAACGGTCAATGATACCATAATTTTTTTTTGCGCGTAAATGAATGGTAACTGCAAGCAACAAAGGTTTTACACGACTATTCACTGAGCTCTGTATATATAAGATAAAGAAATGTGAAGCATATTCACGTAACGTCATAAAAAAATGCTGCGGTATTGCAGCGTTGATGCAAATCTGAACAAGGCTTTACAATACAGACAATTAACATACCCTTATAGTCTACATGTACATTTTACTTGTTGCAAAACAAGTCATTCAAACTACAAGCTTTTCTGAACTAGCAACAACTAATAATATATGATTCTGACTATACTTTGGTTACAACTGAAAATATTACATGTAGGTTGTGATGAGGCACTTGGGGAAGAAATACCTAATCTGTTCACAGCCAGAAGGGTGTTGATGCAATTTAAAAAATATATATTAACGCCCTTCTGACTCAAGACAGAAAGCATTTAAAAATTGACTGGCGTTTATGACCTTCATAACCAAATCTAGAGTACAGAGCTAAAAAGAAATGTAATCCAAGAACATAATAACCATCATATAACATAGCACATTGTATGACTAAATACAGCAGCTGATACATGTATGACGCTGCAATCCGAGTACTGTTGGCTAAATATATTAAACATACATTAAATTTTGATTTTTACTAAAATCATCCTGAATAACAAAAAGAGCTACCAAAGTGCAGTCACATATCAATAATAACAATATTGATAAAATGGGTCTGTGTAAAATATCTGCTCATGACCTAATTCATTTACTCTGCAGTATGCACATTTCTTTAGCTTTTTTCAAGATTCAGATAGCTAAACAAAAACAATTTGCTTCTAACAAAACAACGCATACAAAGCATACCGACAAATATATTAATGCCAATGCCCCAAAATATTAAACCTATAAACTTATACTTATAAAATCAGTTTTCAGTTTTCCCCTCCCGGAAGCTTCAACGTTTCAATAAATTATTAGAGAAAGAAGACAATTCGTTGTACCATTCTTTACTCTTAATCCTTGTCTGAATTCAGTCCCCCCCCCCCCCTCTTCCGCACGAAGCGCGGAAGCTTTGACATTTCATTAAATTATTAGAGGAAAAAGTTGATTCATTGTACTGTTCTTTACTCATAAATCTTGTATGAAATCACTTTTCTCCTCCCACGCAATGCACGGAAACTTTGACATTTCATTAATTTATTAGAGAAAGAAGACGATTTGTTGTACTGTTGTCGACTCTTCATCCGTGTATGAATTCACTTCCCCCCCCCCTCCAGCGCAAAGCGCGGAAGCTTTGACGTTTCATCATACTATTACTCTTAATCCTTGTCTGAATTTAGTTTCCCCTGACCTGCGCAAAGCGCAGAAGCTTTGACGTTTCATTGAAGTATTACTCTTAATCCTTGTCTTAATTCATTTTCGCCCCTCCCGCGCAAAGCGCGGAAGCTTTGACCTTTTATTAAATTATTAGAGAAAAAAGACGATTCGTTGTACTGTTCTCGACTCATAATTCTTGATTGAATTCAGTTTCGCCCCTCCCAGGCGAAGTGCGGAAGCTTTGACGTTTCATTAAATTATTAGAGAAAGAAGAAGATTCTTTGTACCGTTCTCTACTCTTAATCCGTGTCTGAATTCGGTTCAGCTTTGACATTTCAACAAAGTATTACTCTTAATCCTTGTGTTAATTCATTCCCCCCCGTACGAAAGCTTCCACGTTTCACCAAATTATAAGAGAAAGAAGACGATTCGTTCCGCAAAGCGCGGAAGCTTTGACGTTTCATGAAAGTATTACTCTTAATCCTTGTCTAAATTAAGTGTCCCCCCTCTCGCTGAAGCTTTAACGTTTCATTAAAGTATTACTCTTAATCCTTGTCTTAATTAATTTTTGCCCCTACTGCGCGAAGCGCTGAAGCGTTGACATCGCATTATATTATTAGAGAAAGAAGACGATTCGTTGTACCGTTCTCGACTCTTAATCCTTGTTTGAATTCACTCCGCCCCCTCCCATGCGAAAGCTTTGACGTTTCATTAAATTATTAAAGAAGACAATTCGTTGTACCGTTCTCTACTCCAAATCCTTGTCTGAATTCAATTCAGCTTCGACGTTTCAACAAAGTATTACTCTTAATCCTTGTCTTAATTCATTTTCCGTCCTCCCATGCCAAGATTTGACATTTCATTAAATTATTAGAGAAAGAAGACGATTCGTTGTACTGTTGTCAACTCTTAATCCTTGTATGAATTCACTTCCCCCCCCCCTCCAGCGCAAAGCGCGGAAGCTTTGACGTTTCATCATACTATTACTCTTAATCCTTGTCTGAATTTAGTTTCCCCTGACCTGCGCAAAGCGCAGAAGCTTTGACGTTTCATTGAAGTATTACTCTTAATCCTTGTCTTAATTCATTTTCGCCCCTCCCGCGCAAAGCGCGGAAGCTTTGACCTTTTATTAAATTATTAGAGAAAAAAGACGATTCGTTGTACTGTTCTCGACTCATAATTCTTGATTGAATTCAGTTTCGCCCCTCCCAGGCGAAGTGCGGAAGCTTTGACGTTTCATTAAATTATTAGAGAAAGAAGAAGATTCTTTGTACCGTTCTCTACTCTTAATCCGTGTCTGAATTCGGTTCAGCTTTGACATTTCAACAAAGTATTACTCTTAATCCTTGTGTTAATTCATTCCCCCCCGTACGAAAGCTTCCACGTTTCACCAAATTATAAGAGAAAGAAGACGATTCGTTCCGCAAAGCGCGGAAGCTTTGACGTTTCATGAAAGTATTACTCTTAATCCTTGTCTAAATTAAGTGTCCCCCCTCTCGCTGAAGCTTTAACGTTTCATTAAAGTATTACTCTTAATCCTTGTCTTAATTAATTTTTGCCCCTACTGCGCGAAGCGCTGAAGCGTTGACATCGCATTATATTATTAGAGAAAGAAGACGATTCGTTGTACCGTTCTCGACTCTTAATCCTTGTTTGAATTCACTCCGCCCCCTCCCATGCGAAAGCTTTGACGTTTCATTAAATTATTAAAGAAGACAATTCGTTGTACCGTTCTCTACTCCAAATCCTTGTCTGAATTCAATTCAGCTTCGACGTTTCAACAAAGTATTACTCTTAATCCTTGTCTTAATTCATTTTCCGTCCTCCCATGCCAAGATTTGACATTTCATTAAATTATTAGAGAAAGAAGACGATTCGTTGTACTGTTGTCAACTCTTAATCCTTGTATGAATTCACTTCCTCCCCCCCCCCTCCAGCGCAAAGCGCGGAAGCTTTGACGTTTCATCATACTATTACTCTTAATCCTTGTCTGAATTTAGTTTCCCCTGACCTGCGCAAAGCGCAGAAGCTTTGACGTTTCATTGAAGTATTACTCTTAATCCTTGTCTTAATTCATTTTCGCCCCTCCCGCGCAAAGCGCGGAAGCTTTGACCTTTTATTAAATTATTAGAGAAAAAAGACGATTCGTTGTACTGTTCTCGACTCATAATTCTTGATTGAATTCAGTTTCGCCCCTCCCAGGCGAAGTGCGGAAGCTTTGACGTTTCATTAAATTATTAGAGAAAGAAGAAGATTCTTTGTACCGTTCTCTACTCTTAATCCGTGTCTGAATTCGGTTCAGCTTTGACATTTCAACAAAGTATTACTCTTAATCCTTGTGTTAATTCATTCCCCCCCGTACGAAAGCTTCCACGTTTCACCAAATTATAAGAGAAAGAAGACGATTCGTTCCGCAAAGCGCGGAAGCTTTGACGTTTCATGAAAGTATTACTCTTAATCCTTGTCTAAATTAAGTGTCCCCCCTCTCGCTGAAGCTTTAACGTTTCATTAAAGTATTACTCTTAATCCTTGTCTTAATTAATTTTTGCCCCTACTGCGCGAAGCGCTGAAGCGTTGACATCGCATTATATTATTAGAGAAAGAAGACGATTCGTTGTACCGTTCTCGACTCTTAATCCTTGTTTGAATTCACTCCGCCCCCTCCCATGCGAAAGCTTTGACGTTTCATTAAATTATTAAAGAAGATAATTCGTTGTACCGTTCTCTACTCCAAATCCTTGTCTGAATTCAATTCAGCTTCGACGTTTCAACAAAGTATTACTCTTAATCCTTGTCTTAATTCATTTTCCGTCCTCCCATGCCAAGATTTGACATTTCATTAAATTATTAGAGAAAGAAGACGATTCGCTGAACCGTTCTGGACTCTTAATTCTTGTATGACTTCACTTCCCCCCCCCCCCCCCTCTCCCAGGCGAAGCGGAAGCTTTGACGTTTCATTCAATTAAAAAAGAAAGCAGACGATTCGTTGTACTGTTTTTGACTCTTAAACCATGTCTGAATTCTGTTTCCCCCCCCTCCCGCGCGAAAGCTTTGACGTTTCATTAAATTATTATAGAGAAAGAAGACAATTCGATGTACCGACTCTAAATCATTGTCTGAATTTTAAAAATGTTATTTTTGTCCAATAAAAAGTCAGAGTTCGTATAGTAGGGGAAAAAAAATTGCCGGCCGACCAACTTCAAACTTCTGCATTAATATAGTACACAAGGATTGAGCAAGAATACCGACACAGTTCACCTGACACAGCACGTAATTATCTATGCATATCTTTTTTGCTCCCTCGACATGGCGGCACCCAACACCCCCCTCTCTCTCCTACTCCCAACCCCTCTCCTCTCAGGCTCTTACCCCCTCTCTCTCTCTCCGCTCTTCCTTCCAAATTTCTTTTGTTTCCTTTTTCTCTTTTTTCTTCTTTTTTTCCTTTGCTCCTTTTCTTTCTTTTCTTTTCTTTTTCTTTTTCTTCCTTTCCTCTCCTTCCTCTTTTTCTTTTTTCTCTTTCTTTCTTCTCTTCCCTTCCTTTCTTTCCTTTCTTTTCTTTTTTTTCCTTTTCCCTCTTCTTTTTCCGCTCCCCCTTTCCTCATTTTTTCCTGACAGCAGTGCAATTTTACCAACAAATCCTGACAGGTGGGGTGGTGTCGCATCCCCCCCCCCCCTTTAGCGACACCCCTGGGTGCAAAATGGGAAAGATACATGTATGTTCCCATGATAACCCATGAGAGTTGATTAATTAGCTGATTTCCAACGGGGATCCAAAGAAAATTAAAGTTGTTATACATCAGAAATGTAGATATCCTGGTTCGATTCTCCAGGATCACAGGCAAGGTTCACACCAGCCTTTTTCTCGTATATATCTATGACGTCGTCAAGAAGTTTGTTTTTGTCTTCTCCGATGGTTTCATTGTTGGGTTCCGCATCGAAGTTGAGTTCCACCTCTTGGGATTCTTCTTCTCTGGGTTGGGGACTTTCCACAGCTTCATTGCCTGCTTCAGCCCTGCACATTCAATATAGGCAAATGATGGAAAAAGAAGAAGAAGAAGAAGAATATAAATAAATAACAAAGGAGTTCTTAAAAAGAACCTACCCCCCCCCCTCGTCAACATGTAAAATGGGGGTTTTGATTGATAAATATTTAGAATAAAAAATACATCAGCATGATACAAGTGCATATTGTTTCAATTTTGCTTCATCCCTGCATGCACATTCAATTGAAAGCATTTAACCAAATAATAATAAAAGAGTTCTTGAAACATCATCCCTCCCCATAAAGGACATTTAAAATGGATATTTTTACTGATACATATAGAGGGAAAAAAAAACAGTATAAACAGTGGTGTATTTTGTTTCTATTTCTGCACATTCAATGAAATCATTGGATGAAATAAAAAAAAAAATTAAAGACTTCTAAACACAAATAATCTCCTGGAAAGATTGAATATGTAAAGTGGAGACCATGTTTATCATCCATACATAAATAATTAAATAATGATAACAGATTGGTAAAAAAAGGAAAGTCGGCATAAAAAGTTATGTATTTTGTTTCTAGTTTTCTTCTCCTCTCATCTGTTCAACAACAACAGAATTGATAAATGAGTATACTGCAATTTCAAATGTACTCTGTTTTGTATTCAATGATTTTCTTGTTTTTGCCAAATAAATAACAATAATAATAATAAAACTGTATTACTGAAGTATAATGTTCTCATGAAAATAAGAATTGTCCTAATACAAAATCCTTCTCACTGTTGTTCGCCATCTAGTGGACGTACAATGTACATCTTCCAGTCACGTAGGGAACTAATATACATCCAGCTCAATTATAATAAGGAGGAATATCATAAAACTAAAATCGACTTACACATCACTGTAAAGTGGCTCCTTCACATCAGTAGCCTTAAGATTGAACAGAGGGTTTCTGGCAGAGTAAAAAAAAAGAATTAATTCTATATTTCATTTGGTTGCAAAAATTAGTCTACAATATGTGTTAAAGAATATTTTTCTTCTACAACATCAATTCTTTAGCAAACTTGCAGAATATGAAAGAATTTTATAGTAGACATGAAGAATTAGCTCTATAATTCATGCTGAATCAACTGAAGTTATGTTTATTACATTTTTCTTTTATAAGGCATTATTTCCATTTCGTTTCACTTCTTCATAAATTTCCATAAATGAAAGAATAAAACAAAGAACAAGTAAGATCATGAAATAAACATTATGAAAAAACACTGATTGAAAGAACAAAGCACTACCAATACCAACATTGAGGAATAATCCAAAGCAAACTTAATGGAATACAACTGCCATTGGCATAGTTAGGAAATTGATATTAAAAGAGTTAAAATAAACCATGGACATGTACAAATGGTTTGCATTATGCCATTAAACCAGCTGTAGCCATTGCCTGTATAGAAATGCCACCTGTCTATACTGAACACATCTTTTGGTTTTACCATGAAACATTGTTACTCATTGTTAAAGGAAGCATAAGTATAAATACAACCTGCCTGTAAAGACCACTATTTCCCTTTCTGTACAGGTTTCAGGGTTTATAAAATGGCAAGTTCAGGCTACTCTGTCACGTACGCCACAGATCCCATTTCAGATGTTATTATCTGTTCATTGTATTAAGGTGATAGCCCTCCTAGAGCTTTTATCAGACCAGGGCCCTGTTTCATAATACACAAAACATAATAAATGCTAAAATTCTATGAAAAATTAGCTATCAGCCAATCAGAAGCTACGATTTCAGTAGCTTATAACAGTCATTGTAACGTGTTATTAATAACAAGTTTTATGAAACAGGGCCCAGATATATATGAAGCAAAAATGCACATTTGATTTCAATTAATGTTCACGGCCCCGTCTTACAAAGAGTTACAATTGATTCAAAGCAATCGCAAGTCCTCAAATCAATCACAAGTTTGCAGTCTCCTATGTTATACGTATATATCAACTCTTTGTAAAACTTTAAAATCTTATGACGTACAGGACACCAAACGATCACATACCATGGACTTGGCTAAAGATTGATAAAAGGATCTTCTTACTTGTTCTCTGCAAACTTGTTAGTACCGGGTGCAGGGGCTTCCTTCTGAATGACTCTGTCATATCTTTTTAATGCTCGTATCTCCCTTTTATACCTGGGGGGTGATTCACAAAGATCTTAAGTTGAGCTTATCTCTAATTTGAACTTAAGAATTATGGAAAGCCATTAGCATCTTAGAAAACATTTTATAAAAGTTATTTAAAAAGGTATAAAATGTTGATTAAAATCATTCATATTTTCTATTATCAAGGAGAGATTTCATGTTCTTGATGTGGAATTTATGTAAAGTCTAAAATATTTGAATTTTTCCTTCTAAATATATTTTATTTGAAGGCTAGAAATGGCTCTCCATAATGTTTAAATCCAACTTAAAGTTAATTTTGACTAAGGGTCTTTGTGAAACACCCCCCTGGTGATGTTAAAAGATAAAAGATGGTTATTTTTTCATCCAAGGGTTCAAGTTCACTGAGACGTTTATTTATTTCAAATTTGTTCAAAAACAGGAGATATGAAACAATATAAAATACAGCTACGTACTAAAAAATGAGCTGTACGTTCAACAAATATTGACAAATGAATCAACATAGATGTACACAATTAAAGGAAGATTGAGGCTACAAAGGAGGTGCAAGAACTGAATAACGTAAGATGAGGTTTCCCCCAGTATTGTATCTTTTGGAGAAAGGTTTCCATCTACTGTTGGACATTGTATTTGTCGTAGGGTCAATTGTCATTATCTCTGATGATTCCACAATGTTACAATCCGCAATGTCGTCCGCTGATTAGACTGTCCTTTCATTATATGCTTATCACATGACCAGTAGTCATCTTAAAGCGCATATACTTACCCGGCGAGAATCCAGTAAAAAGCTACTAGGCCGAAGAGGAGGAGGAGAAACATCAAAAACGCGAGAGAGAAACTGGCGGTCTGTAAGGCTGACAGAACATCAGCCTCTACTTGCTTGGTTTTAAACTGCAGACATGACCAAAGAAAAGATAAAGAACAGTCAAATCATTTGTAGTGAAGATTGGGTACATCCAAATCATACTCACCATTTGGAACCTAATAAACATGGTGCTAGAAGACAGTTCAACAATTACACTACAGTCAAACATGGATCACTAATAATGTTTTGTGAGAATTTTTTTTAAATATGTGGTAATTTTGTTATGGTTTATTCTGATACAAAAAGAGTTCTTTATCTTACTTTGAAATTTCTATATCTAACTTTGAACTTTATCAAATCATGGTCGAATTCAATCAAGAAAAGACATACTTTTCTTGGTCCCAATATACAAATAAATTGGCTTTAAAAATTACATTTACCTCCAACACTGAAAGGGTTAATGCCCCATTGTTTTGGGATACACCATCCATCCATCCATCAGTAGCTTTTACTTAATTAAGTCACTAAATACTTTTTGGATTTCAATGGTTTTATTTCACCAAGTTTTTCACCGAACAAGTAAGATTTTATTTTTCAAAAAATTTTGTCCGATGGATTTTAAACCTAATTATCTCTGGCTTTTCATCTCCAATGGGCGAGGATTATTTCACAAACTATAAGCCCCTCAAAAAAGTCTGGAAATTCAAGTTTGATTGAATATATCTCTTTTTATATGGCATATTAATTGCTATATTTAGTATCTTTAGAATATGTGTTTATACTTTATTCCCCTTTAAAAATTATGCTCACTCATTGATAACATCATCATAATAAGGGGCAAGGTCAAAAGTGAAAAGTTGCAAAATGCACTGCTCTTGTTCGGCTGTGCATTCTTGTTTCTTTCAAGAGCATATAGGGCTTCTGTGTAAAGCACTGCATAGCAATGCTAATGCTTACCAGCAAATTTTGCAACTTTGATTTCAAAGAGGAATAAACATACATCCTAATGATACTAAACAAAGCAATAATCATCCCATGACAAAAATTACAATCAATCAAACTTGAGTTTGAGAAAATAAACATACTTCTAATGTTACTCCACAAAGCAATAACTACCCCATGATAAAAGAGATATAATCAGTCAAACTTGAGTTTCCAAACTTTGTTTAGGGGTTCATATTCAATAGACTCTCTCACATTCACTTTTTAAAACATATGATAATATAAGATAAACTTATATATTCTCATTTTAGGAACAGTTTTTAAGAATAGCCCAAAATGCCAGGACTGTTAAAACAAGACCTGGGGGGTGTTTCACAAAGACAAAGATCGACTTTAAGTTGGACTTTAGTATGGCAGGCCGTTCACGCCACTGTTTGCTCTTACCGTTTACTGGCATTGGTCTCTGAAGGGACGTATAAATCGACGTCACAAATCTACAGAATTTACATTTTCTGATAGTTCATTATTGAAGGAAAAAATATTATCTAAAGATCATAATGGAGAGACCAATGGTGAGAGCAACCAGTGGCATGAATGGCCTGCCATAGTTAAGTCCAACTTTAAGTCGATCTTAGTCTTTGTGAAACACCCCCCACAGGACTATATGCCCATAATAATAAATCACATCTACCTCTACATCAAACAGATGGTAAGAAAGCAGCTCCTCTGTGTATCCGTATGCATGATCAATAATGCTGTAACAAATGAAGAAACATATCATATAAGAATAATTTTCCAACATATAATTAGAAATTGAATACAATCCATCAAAGAGATGACAGTACCATGGGTTCTCATCATCAGAAATATTTCCAAATCTTTTCTGAGGTGTTGAAGAAGCATGTGGAGGCCTGACAGTTGATGCGTACTTACATATACAATTTCATGTTTGAATAGTGGACTCTGATAAGAAAGAACTCATTCTTTTTCAGGACTACACACACTCAAGATAGAAAGATTACCAAAAGTCCTTTTCAGGACTCTCCAACCCTCCCCCTCTCTCACATAGTGCAGTGATATCAAGCCTACTGTATAACTCATTACTAGTTTCCATTATAGGAAAAGAATGCTCAGTTTCCCAGCATTCCTTTAAATGCAAATGTACTTCCTAAATGTACTTCATTATGAGGAATGACTAAATTTATTTTCGCTCTTTTTCAAAACAACATCTCAACACATTGACTGAATGCATATTAAAAGAGTCATTGACAAAGATGTTTTTTGGGTAAATTCTTTCAAATTGTCAACCATTTATAAACAAATGTAATGGACCTGTACTTACTCTTGTACAATTGATGGAGAAATGACTGTGTTTGTGACATCATCCACTACATGGAGCAACATCTCTGTCCTGAAAAATAGAAGATATAGGAAGAAATTCAATGACTTTCTGTTAGATGGGTTAGAAATAGATTAGAGTTGTGTGATGAAAATATATTCAGAGTTGACAATAGTAAAAAAAAAATTGTCTGTGCTTCTTTTCCTAGCAACTAGGTTATGTGGGATATTTAAAAGCCCAAAACCTAGTGACAGGTACATGTATATAAGAGAGAACGGGATAGGGATAAGAGAAAGAGAAAAAGAGAAGAGAGAAAGAGATAAAAAGAGAGAAAGAGAGAGAAAGAGAGAGAGAGAGAAAGAGAGAGAGAGAAAGAAAGAGAGAGAGAGAAAGAGAGAAAGAAATTGGAAGAGAGAAAAAAACACATGTGAAACAATGTGAGATATTTATTTTTGAGGGATGTTTACAAACATACAGATGTACAAAAGAGTCATACATATAAGTATATGAATGGCCTGAAAAAAGAAAATTGCAAGGCACAGTTTGTCAAGCACAGTTTATGCTATCCCAAAAGCAGCGAAAAAATATCTTGCTTTTGGGAAGCAGATAGAAAGGAATGCTAGAAGGTAAAATAATTTTCAAAAAGATGAAGGGAAGAAAGAATCCACACATCAAAGAAAGAACAATTTGTTGACTAAAATTACTGACTGTCTCTTCTATGATTGTACATTTTTTCACATAGACTTTGACAAACATGTATGAATAGTGGTTTTTCCTAGGCAATAAACTTTTTTAAACTGCAAAGATAATTATGACGTCATGTGATTCTATCATTTGGGAGCCAAGTTTTGCAATAGTTTGAATATTTTTTGTGGTGTGGTTTGTGGATTAACTACATATACATTGCAGTATCTTTAACAATTTTTAAAAATCATATTTCTAACACAAGTCTGTACGTCGAGTGACTCTGTAAAGTTTTAGAAGTATAAGGTGAAATATCAGCCTGACCTGTTTGGAATACCAAGACCATCTGCATCCAACTGGTAAGCTATGGAATCGATGTTGACAGAGACGGCACTATATCCTCCAACTGTCTCCATGATTTCCTCTAGCAGTCTACAAAGAAATAAGCAAAAATAGAAAACAGTAGTTCTTCAATTCTATTGCTTTAAATATTATTGGTCAAAATTTACTACTTTCCTCTTAAGAATCAAAGAAAAAAAAATCATCAGAACAGTCATGTAATGAATCTTACTATCTTTGCATAGTGTAAGTTCTTTTAAAATGACCATCACTTCCTTGAAAATGTCATAATGATGCAAGGAAAACAGATGGCTGAATGAGGGTGACGATAATGTTGATGGTGAGGATGATGATAATTATGATGAGGAGGATGATGATGATGAGGATAACGGTGATGCGGATAATGGTGATGAGGATGATGGTGGCAATGATGCAAATGAAGGTGATGAAAGTAATGCATCATTATTACATTATTTTGGCCAATGATGTTGCAATATGATTGTTATATGCGATACAATATCACAATTCTGAAGCCTACCTTATGAAGTCATCCTGTGTTTCTCTCACATTGACCGGTTCATCTGCAAATAGCGCACTCACTTGGTCAATTTCAGTCATCAAGTACACCTGTTAACGAGAAATTAAAATTGGCTGTATATAAAAAGCATATATTTTGTCCCTTGGCTGGCAGAAGGGCCTAAAAGTGTGTTGCGCCATTCTGCTGAACGGAGATGACCACTATCGTATTATGCAGGACGAATATAGGCATTAAAAACCCTGTAGATTGAAATATATATGCCTGTATTTGATATGAAACTACTGAAATTAGGTAGCTACAACCCAATTTCTCTTTTTATAGTTGGTAAAGAGAGAAACCCATGTCATGTTTAACAAATTGTGTATTTGTTTATCGGATGTACATGTGCCAATGGCCTCCTGTCAGCCATATGACAATTTACTAAATAGTTGTAATATTTGCAGCTCTTTAATGCTCTTATTTTTGCAGTATAGTGTCTAACATTGCAATTTTAGTGCAAACTAAAACCTCTGCCGGCAAAGCAACTTTCACAAAACTTTCATGATTTCATTGATTCAATTATTCATTTGTGGTATTAAGCCTTTGCAATTATAACTTTTGTGAATCTAGAGCACATGCATGCAAAGCTTTCTGTTTTTTACAATTGTCAAAAGGTACAGAAATAGTATCTTGTACTATTAAACTTAAACATTTCTCACTAGTAATATAGCAGGTGTGTAAGAAACCAGGGGACCTACAGCTTTGACTTAAAAATCCTTTCCGAGGAACTTCAAAAAAGATTATTACCCAAACACCGAAGGGAATTTAACTGCATCAATTTGGTTTCAAACCCTGGTCCTCCTAGATAAAGACCATGCACTGCTCTATCATTAAGCCATCATTCCTCTTTATTTATATTTAGAATTAAAATGTTCACCTACTGGGAGAGTCTGGGATTATAAACTGTAAGAATAATGATAGAAATTATCAAATATAGAGGGAGAGGAGAGAGAGGGAAAAATAGAGAAAGAAAAGTCAAAGCTAATAAGTCTCCTCAGTTAATCGTAGGCCAAGTCTGGTTGTTAAGTATTTTTGAAACGTTGATAAAAACATGAAGCTTACCGATAAAGTTGCATTGTCTGTAAAGCTGCTGTTTAGATTATCAGTAGCTTGCAATTCCACAATGTAGTAGCTATCATCACTTGCTTGGAATGTAACACTGTTAATGACTTTCCCACCATTGATTGCAAAGACGATCACTTCGTCACTTTTCACTTTGCCATCTGAAAGTTAAAAAACCATGCATCAAAACTCAGGCTTAAAGATTCCATGCAGACGATAATGATGGTGGTGGTGATGAAAATGATGATGGTGGTGGTGATGATGATGGTGATGATGATAACTATTATTATTATGATAATGAAGATGATGGAGATGATGATGATGATGACCATAATGGTGTTGATGATGATGATAGTGTTGATGATGATGATGATGATGGTGATGAGATGATGATTATGATGATTATGATGATGATTATGATGATGATTATGATGATGATTATGATGATGATGATGATGATGGCTAAAATATCATGATTTTCCCACAAGACTATTTCTTAGTTAGAAAAAGGTGATGATGCCATCTCTTTACTTTTTATTTCTTTCATATTTATTACAACTAACAATCAGGGATGACCTACAGTTGCCTCCAGGTAATAATGAATTCTAACGACTTGCTGTCACTCAAAACAACCATTCATCATGTGCCTGGAAGAAGGGGGCAAACAGAGGCATGGCAAGTGGATGTAAATGTCAACTTTTCTCTGTCCTTTCATGATTTCATTTCACTCATTTCCATTTCAAAATGTAAAATAAAACAATATTAAATGTTGTCATATGCAATTGGGTATAATTGTACAAAATCTAAAGAACTAAATAATTTCCAGATCATATTGTTGTGTTTATGCACTTCTGCAGGGCCCTAACAACCCCAGTCACCCCAACGTCACTATTTACTCTCAAGGCAGTATATATATACATGTAAATTTTGTAACGATTCCTTCAATGACATTCACAGCTTACCTGCATCATATGATGTTTGCGATAGAATAGTATAGTCTGTAACAGCATTGGCGTCTAGATCAGGGTCTACAGCATTGACAGTGATGACCTCTACGCCAAAGGATGTTGAGAACAACACGCCTGAAAGAAAATGAATATTTTGATGCTTATCTTGATAAACCTAACTTTTTAAAGCGGAGCATCAGAAATGAAAACCAGAAGATACTCCTGTCAAGAGATTAACCCTATTTTAACTGGGCTATTTCAGACCAGGTTTTTACTGGGGGGGGGGGGGGGGGGGTCAATTCACATTTTTGCCCATAAATCAGACATTATTCATATTTAAGCATTCTTTTTCACTACATATATTTGTTAGACCATTTGGAATAATAATACAACACAAAAAATTGGAAGAGCCGGGTTATTCCTTATGTTATCTATTGTTTTGATTATTTCTTATGTATTTCATTGTTTTTTTAACTTATGTATTTTATTGTTTTTGTTGTTTTATTTAATTTATAACTACAATTCAACTATTTTGACCCCAAAACAAACACCTAAACTTTTTAAACAATTAAACAAGACTAAATAACCAATGTTTTATCTCTTTTTAGGAAAAATTACATTTCCATATGTTTTGTGCACAAATCACAAAAATGAGCGATTTTCGGGCTGACATGCGAAGACAAAAGGTCACCTGACTTTGTCACTATATGTCCGATTTTCAAAAAATATTGTTTTAAAAGATGCGTCAGACTCAAAAGAAAAAAGTCATGAAAGAAAATTTGTATATCTGCCGCGGTTTCGGAGTAGTCGCAAAATTTCTACAGGGGGGGGGGGGGTCAAATTGACTCCCCCCCCCCAGTTAACATAGGGTTAAAGGTGAGCAATTGTTTAAACAAAAGTTATGCATATTGTTAGGAGAAATATGGTTAGAAGATGTAAAATTGCCAAATAATATGAATTGTTAATTAAGACCATAAGGTAATAATTTTTTCTTGCATCGTAATTAATTTTGATTTCACTTACAATATGAGTTAATTATCATAATCACTTTCATTATCATTATCATTACCATCATTATTGTTATTACTATTACTACCATTATTAGTATCATTATTATTATCATCATAAACATTATTATTCAAAATTTTCTTATATTATTATTATCATTATTATTATTTTTATAATTATCATTATAACTATTATTATTTAGTTTTTTAAAACTATTGTCATTATTATTATAATTACTACCTTCATTATTGTTATCAGCATTATTAACAATTATTATCGATACTATTATTATTATTATCATTATCATTATTGATATCATTATTAATATTATAACTTTAATATGGTTGTTATTATTGTAATCATCACCGTCATCATCATCATCATTATCGTCTTTATCATCATCGTCATCATCTTCATTAGCATTATTACCTGCTGTATACCTGTCCTCCTCAAACCTTGGAGGGCTATCGTTGACATCAGACACCGTTACAGTCACTCTAGCTAAGTTGTCTTCTTTCAGGGGGTCGTAAATAACATTCATATTAGGTTCATAATCAGGATCACTGTCTGCCCATATGATCAGGGAAAAGTCCGGTCTCTCCTCCCGATCAATCGGGTTCACAAGTGTCAGATTACCAGAATCCTTGTCCAGACTGAAGTAGTCTTCGTCTGTTGCACCTAGGGATACACAAAACAGGAGGTGAATGTTATGTCCTGCTGATCTCAAACTGGAATTTATGTACATTTAACATCTAAATTATTCTTACCCTTGCCAGGGGGGTATTTCACAAAGATCCTAAGTAGAACTTAACTCTAAGTTGGACTTAAACATTATGGAGAGCCACTTGTAGCCTTAAAATAAAATATATTCAAAAGCGAAAATTCAAGTATTTTAGACTTTTCATAAATTCCACATCAAGAACATGAAATTTTCTTTGATAATAGAAAATACAAATGATTTGAATCAACATTTAATGCCTTTTAAAATAACTTCTACAAGATATTTTTAAAGATGCTAATGGCTTTCCATAATTGTTAATCCAACTTAGAGATAAGTTCAACTTAGGATCTTTGTGAAACACCCCCCAAGTTTTGTAATTGTTATGTATGTGAAAAATTGACTTTTCCAATTTGTGTTCTTGAGAATGTGACACATTAAAAATTACATTTAAAAGTTATTTATAAAGGCCCAAATTTAACCAGTACATCCACATCTTTGAGTTATGAAAAACAAAATAAAAAAACATCAGATTTTCAAGGAGTATGAATAAACTAATTGTTAACTGTATATGAATATACAGTTCCATTAATTGCTCACATTCCTTGTCCCTCTTATTAATCTATTCATATCATTAGCTGAATCATGGGCTTTGTATTGCATGTATTATTGTTATTATCATTATTATTATTAACTATTTCGCTTCACCGCGTAAAGTGAAATGAATCACTGTAACCATAGGGTCTTCTCCCGGTTTAACTGATTGGGGGCGTGCAGGTGGACCACTACACCTCTACTCTTATACAAATAGTGCAGTTCCTCGGATAGAACGTTTCCTGTAGGCTCAAAATGTAAACGAGTCACACCCTATGAACGTTAATACGCTATGTTTTTTTTGTGCAAAGAGTAGGGTGTAAGCCCTGTAAGCCCTTGTTTGCCTGCATTACTTTCACAGCTACTAATCTCCACACATAGGTAGCTTCGTGATAACCTGCATAGCACTTGGTAGATTACAAGTAGAAGAAGAAGAAAAATGACAGGCCACGTACAGTATATACAGTTTGTACAGTATTGTATAGGCTTGCCACATAAAAAAGAAAGAAACCAAACAATATACCAACAAGACTTACTGACTATGAAATAGTAGATTTGATTGTAGAGGTCACTATCAAGATCTACAGCTTCAGGAACTGTTCCAACAAACGTCCCTTCCCCTAGGTTCTCCCCCACGTATAGCAGCGCTGCTTCAGGGGGATCCTGGGGTCCCTCCGGACCAGTACGCTGTAAACCGGCATACAAACAATTCATGTATATGAGTTCATTATATATTTTTTTTTTTTTAGCAGATGTTTCTGCACTTATTGATAAATCAAATATAAAACATTCAAATAACAATAATAGTATATAATATAATTGATTTACATAAAGAGTGACAACTTAAATACACACAAATAAAAATGCATAATTGAAAGCTTGAAAGTATGGAGGTAAGTAAAAAAAAAATAATCAAGATAAATGCAGAGGCCAACTATCATAAGCAATATGATGATTTGTGTATATATCTACCTTAACAAACTCAGTCATCAGTTCAGGATCAGTGCACTATAAACCGGCATACAAACGATTCATGCAAATGAGTTCATTATATAATTTATTTATGTTCATTATACAATCTATTCATGTTCATTATATAATCTATTTACATTCAAGTATATGCTGTTTGTATATATCTGCCTTAAGAAAAAAAAATATCAGGCTACATATCAGATAGATGCACACTGCCTCAATGAGAGCAGATAGATCATGCATTCAGACATGCATCATTTGTTTTGTTTGTACAACAAAACTCCTACATTTTAATAGACCATTGTATTTGATTTTAAAAAGATTCATTTTAAGATTGGTCCATGTCATTAGCGATGACAGATGAACACCTTACTTTTAGATTCAGTGTGAATTATGTGTAGATGTATTTGAATTTAACCCATTGACTACTGAATTCTATCATTCTCAAAAGGTTAGTACACAAACCAGTGGGTTCCTGTTTGAAATGGGTTAATAAGACGAGTACACAGTGAGCCTTACCTCTCCCCAGTATGCCGGCTCATTATCGTCTGTATCATTGACCTGAACATAAAAGGTCACCTGCGAAGAACGGATTGGGTCAGATTTGGCATTCATTCCGATGATTCCAAGCTGCAATGAAAAGATGCATCACATCAACTCATTAAAGCGGAAATAAACCCTTCTAAATTTTTGTGTGGTATATATATATATATATATCTGTAAAGCGCTTTGAGATCGAGGGCCTGCGGTCCTGAAAAGCACTATATATGAACAAACTATCATAATTGTTATTATATGGTGTAATTGCCAACAATATAGCCAGCTAGTTCAACAGGCACCAACAGATAATTATTGACAGCTGGTCACACCTGAGGGTGTTTCACGAAGACTAAGAATGACTTTAAGTTGGACTTAACTATGGCAGGCTGTGCCACTAGTTGCTCTCACCATTGGTCTCTCAATTATGATCTTTAGATAATATTTTTCTTTCAATAATGAACTATCAAAAAAGATAAATACTGAAGATTTGTGACCACGATTTGTACGTCCCTTGAGAAACCAATGCCAGGGATGGTTAGAGGAACTAGTGGCATGAAAGGCCTGCCATAGTTTAGTTCAACTTAAAGTCGGTCTTAGTCTTTGTGAAACACTCCTCAGCAGTCCCTGCAAGGAGAGTCCCAAATTGGACAATCAAAACATTTAGCTATGGCTAAGATAATAATCTTTCAAAAGAATAAATACCTAGACATTTCTAACACATGTAATGTAAAGAATTTAATACAAGCAAATGAATGAGAAAAACAGATCAAAAAA
The DNA here is from genome assembly GCA_035222895.1 of Strongylocentrotus droebachiensis. Classification (NCBI taxonomy): domain Eukaryota; kingdom Metazoa; phylum Echinodermata; class Echinoidea; order Camarodonta; family Strongylocentrotidae; genus Strongylocentrotus; species Strongylocentrotus droebachiensis. The sequence continues at coordinate 37,012 of JAVYIG010001507.1, read as the reverse complement.
GTTTGAGCAAAATTGGAAGAAAAAAAAAATCGGAATTTAATTTATGAATTTTTTGAGTTATATTAAAGATAAAGACCAGTTATGGTCATGCGATTGCATTGTGAAAGAAACTTTGTGAAATCGATCAGAAAAGGTTGATCATCTAGCATAGATGGACTGCAAGGTTTTGGAATCATCAAAATGATAAGAAATTTGGCCCAGTCTTCATAAAGTTACAAGCACTGTACACAGAAAGATGTATATGGGACTACGCACACGTGTGCGACACGTGCCTTTTTATCTCTCACACACTAATAGATAAACTAATTTACCAAATATATCAATTAGTAGGCAGTTTCCCGGCAAAATTTGTATTATCATGTATTATTCAAAACATATTCTTTCACATGATTGGTAATAGAGCTTCCATTTCATTTTTTGAAATTGGGGCGTTTCCAATACAGGTCTTTACCTTTAAATCAAAACACAAATTGGCAACGCTGTGACATATCTTGCACGGTCCTCTCTAATTTCCATTTTCTGATTCGCTGATAGAGGAAGTTACCATTTTCATACAGGCCTGGGTTGTGTAGAGATGTACAATAATAATAATAATAATAATAGGCATTTCTATAGCGCCATCTATCTAGACAATTCTATTCCGAGGCACATTTTATTATTACCCCTGCTTTAGCCTAGCAGCCGTTTATACAGCGCTCCAGCATTTCAAGGAATTAATTCCTGCCAGATACCCATTTACATCACCTGGGTTGAGTGTGGCAAATATAGATCAATGTCTTGCCAAAGGACATTAGTGCCGCGGCTCGAACCGCGGACCCTGCGATCGACAGTCCGGCGACAATGATTAAACACTTTGTTTAGAGAAAATGGAGCTTTAATTAACTTCAGATCAGGGTAGACTTCTTTTTAAGACTCATGCATTTTACTGGCCGATATTGTGACATTAACTTGAATGTGGCTTGTCATAGTTGAATCTACAAAAGAGTGTAAACACTTACAATATAGATTTCTTGGGTCTCTCTATCTGTTTCGGAAGTGATTTCAATTGCACCAGTCGTCTCGTTAATGGTGAAATATTTATAGTCATCTGTTGCACCAAGACCTGTGTCGAACGCAAACGTTACAACACCATTATCACCCAAATCATTGTCAGTCGCCTCTGCTGTTGTAATGTGTCCCGAGTAATTCTGCAACAACAAGTTTGCAAAACGAAATTAAACAACTTTTTATATTCCTTGTTTGTTAGGTTAATTGCTCACGTAGTATTCTCAACCATAGGTTGTTGTTTTTTAAACGTTGAAAGCCAAAAAATGCTTTACAGAACCATTTTTATGTTAAAATTATCTCTGGCAATTTTGTTTTTATACTATCCAATATTAAGGATATAACACGTTGAACATGCATGTTGAACGTTTGACTCTGTTACTGACACATGTTATGTATTCGTTCGGATATATATATATCTTGCTAAAGTGATATATATGAAAAACCATCATTCCCTCACTTCAATATCAAATATCTTTCTCTCTCTTTCTCTCTCTAGGTGCTAAATCTATTGATTTCAAATAGCGTTGAGTTCCAGGCTATTTTCCAGGCTTTTCCCAGATTACAATCATGCAAATGCTAATTGAATAGTGTATCCGTCTTCAGAGGTGAATTTTTTGTGATGCTGTCCTTCTTAGTTCTGTAGAAACAAATCTGTACTGAAGAGCGTTTAATAGGCCATGTGACACAATGTATTAAGGTGCGCATTCACCGCTTAAGTCTGCTAAAGTCCGCTAGAATCTGTTTCTGTGCTTCTTTATAAATTATATTAGCGGATACAGTATCGTTTTCTATGGTTCTCCTGTAGGAACATGCTGCTTAAATGTATATTGAGCTGTTCTACAACTTTCTGTCTTTAGTCTTCGCCGTCAGTTTCTCCAATCCCCTGATTGGAAATAGACTCTTCTCTTTTCAAATTATTCTTTATCACATATTATTTAGTCAATGCTAGAATCTGTTTCTGTGCTTCTTTATAAATTATATTAGCGGATACAGTATCGTTTTCTATGGTTCTCCTGTAGGAACATGCTGCTTACATGGATATTGAGCTGTTCTTCAACTCTCTGTTTTTAGTCTTCTCCGTCAGTTCCTCCCCTCCCGTGTTTGGGAATCGACTCTTCTCTTTTTAAATTATTCTTTATCACATATTATTTAGTCAATGTTACAGGAATAACAGCGCGGTTGCTTTTTTCACCTCTATAAACAGTCTCTTGTGTGCCACACATGCAATTTTGCACAAAACAATAGGCACCAATTGACAGAAGGATTGCTATGTGCAACACAATTATCAATTTCGGGTCTTGATTAGCTCCATGACAAACGCTTTAATACCGGAAAAGATTACTCTCGCAATGGAAACAGTTAAATACTCTTGACGCCATTGGTATATCTAGCCCATGACAAATATTGTGGCACAGGGAGATTATTTCTGTGGCATATGAAGAGATAATCATTCATTACCTCATCCACATAGACTGTAGCTCCCTGTTTAGGCTTTACGAATACAGGTGCTTCATCGTTGTAGTCTGTGACAATCACCGAGAAGTTCCTGGGCTTAGTCATCAGAGGGGAATCCCCAAGATCAGAGGCCACAACAACCAAGACATAGACATCAGGTAAGAGATCATCGGTGGAGGTGGTGTTGAGAGTCACCACACCTGTCATGTAATCGATCTTGAAGAATCCTGATTGGAGTAAAACAAATGGTCACAAAATTGAAGGTATGTCTAGTATAATATCCTGCTCAAAAAATGTATTTGTTTTTGATTGGTTAAGAGCTCTTTAAGTGACCAGAAATATTTCATCCATTTTATGGTCTCTCTGAAAAATTATTATTTGGGAGTACTGTTTGGGAGATGAAAATTCAGCGAGCGTACAGGATTTCAATTGCCTTTAGCTGGAAATTCCAGCAGTGGCATGGAGCTCACGCCGTGCAATCTATGCTGAGCCGCAGTCTAATTATTAAACTGCGCTGCACTACTGCAGTACCTGTACAGCGCCAAAGTAGACCAAATGAAACGTTAAAGGACATAAATATGTTTGAAAAATTGTTTGTTAAATAATTGAGGCACTGTTAAATGTGTTACTCTTTGAAATTAGAACTTGTTCGATTTAGAGTTGGATGAATTTGGATTCATTGGAAACTGTTGAAAACCTCAAGACAGGAGCAAATTTAAAGGTGAGTTATTCTGCTTGATTATAATTTGTTGATGTAGGATATAAAACAAATATACCATGCCTTCTTTTAGAGGTATACTGGTTAAAATTATGGGCCTCAGTGACTCCAATAGTACTATTGGAGTCCCCTCTTGCCTATAGTTTTAACCAGAACCTCTTAAGACAGTGTATATTTGAATAATATTGAAGAACGATAGACTGTAAACCAGAAACTTTCACATTCATTTAATGTTGATGTATTTCTGGAGTGGTTCAGACTTGTGAAAGTTATGATATTAATAATATCAATACATGATATTTCTCTGGCATTTAATACAAGGATTTTATTTTACAAGAATTTATAAAAGGAGTATATAGTAAGCAGCATCAGACAAAATTTACAATAAGGAAAATACCAAAGTTAACAAGAGCTGGTAATAAACCTGTTTGAAAAGATGATATAGAAATCAATAAAATAACCATACAAGCAAACAAAGAGATTATGGAAAAAATCAATCAAAAAAAACAAAGAGCTGGTAACAAACCTGTTTTGAAAAGATGATATAGAAAACAAACTAACAAACAAAGATCAGGTAACAAACCTGTTTGATCTAGATCTCTCATGGAATATCTGACAGCTGAGTTGTTTGTTCCTGGCTCATCATCATCAACAGCAACGATGGCTGCTACACTCGATCCAGGCTCCGCAGTCTCCGAAATAGTGGTACTTTCCGGGAAGCTGTCCGTGAATTCTGGAGGATTATCATTCACATCAAGAATGGTGATCGTCACCTGATTGAATTCCATAAAAAGAGAGGTATTACATATCATACATGTACCTCATACAGACTGTTAAAGGGGAAGTCCCCCCTGATACCAAGTTGATGTTTGAAGCAGTGATGTATCTTGCAAACTCCCCTCCCATTACGTCACAGGGTTGCCATTACATGTTTGATTGATTGCGCCTATAAAAATTCATAAGTTTCTTATTTGTGATCAGTTTTTCTCTAAAACTTTCACTAGACCCGTTTTTCTCATTTGTCTGCTTTTAATAAAACCAAATTATTATCAGGGTTGACCACCCTTTAAAGACGCATAGGAGTGGGCTCTCATAGGGAATTTGCCACCATTCTAGGTGTTATACCCAATAACAGGGTTGTCAATCACCAGGATTAGCCTTCAGTTTTATAACCTACAGGCATAATTTAATGCTTTGCATTTTCCATCCCCGTTTGGAAAAGTCATTACCTTACTTTTCCCTCACCCGATGACTCTCTGAGAGACTAGCAGCTATATCTTCTTGATAGGCATACAGTTTTGCTGTGTGCAGACTTGTACGCCCATTAATAGTATTTCCACCAAGACTGGTGTCAGTGAATTATGGCCTTCTGCACATGGAACCCGACGACCCTCTCCCTTACAGGCTCATTCCGATTTGACGTAAATGGACGAGGTTTATTTTTATGTGTAAGTAAATGGCAACTTTTGTTAATTTCTCTTTGTTCTACAATCCACGTCGAAGGCTATAATGTTGAAAAGCGAAATTATGATCACAAGTGAAAATATATCTTGTGTGCAGTCTTGACTCGAGCCATCCAGTCTTCTGCATTTGCATGTGCGCGGTTAAGACTATGCAAACAGGGGTATACGCAATTGCATGCGGGTTAGTTGCTTGGATACAGTATGGCGCAAAAAGAAAGTCATTTGACTGGATGGTCGTTATAAAATTAAAACATGACCAGGAGTGAAATAAGCTAATTAGTAGCAACCAATATCATGTGAAGTGCTGTGGACCAATCACAAATGTGTATCTGTGTAAGAGCTAACTAATGTATATACAGTGAACCTGTCTATAAGGACCACCTAGAAGGAGCAAGAAAAGTGGTCTTTACTCTTTATGTTCAGGTTCCTTAAATACATGTTTCAATGAAAAACCATTTTCAAGGAAAACAAAAATGTGTTTTTTGTAGACATATGGCCTTTCTATACAGGTGCGCCGTCACTAAAGCAGATTTGACTGTACATACATGTATATCTCACCAATCATACTTCAGTCTCACCTCTAGATTATCTTGTCTGATACCGTCACTTGCAACTACAGTCAGGGTATAGAGAGATTGCTCTTCACGATCTAACTCATTCCCGACTGTGATAGTCCCCTAAAATAAACAACAAATTAATATCAAATTCATAAGTTTTCAATTTCACCATGTGGTTATAGTCATGAAAAGGACTGTTAATTGGGTTTGAAAGGGGATAAAAAGAGAGTGGGAGAGAGGTATTCTTTTGGTTTTGTGCTATGCAGGGCTACTTGGTATTGCATGGATAGCAGTAGAGATGTTAAGAGAGGTAATCCTTCATGAGCTGACTCCTGAAAAGTACTGGTTAATCAGGTTATAAATGCAGAGAGATAGAGCCATGACGTTCCGAAGAGATTGACTATTCGTCATATCTAACCTTCAAATGTAAAATTTTATTATTACATATGATTTGCTTTAATCTAATTGCCATGAAAAGAATAACAAAACAAAAACAATTCAACGCAAAGCGTAACATCCCCTAGCCGGGTACAAATGGCTTATAGGTAGCAGGTTTTGCATATTTAATGAGCTGTGACCTTTGACGTACATTCTCAACAACAATACTTATATCATTTAATGAAAACCACATTTTTGCATATATAATAAGGTATTTTTGCATATCCAATGAGCTACCTTTGACCTACATATTTCGAAATCGAACTTTTGCTGTATTTATAGATACCATGTACCTTCATATAAAATTTCATTAAAATCTGTCAAAAATTACTAAAGTTATCAAACGGAAACCAGATGTGCTACGGGACGGATGGCAGAGTAAGTATATCCCCTCCGACTTTGTTTTTCTTTGCTTTTCTTAATGCTGAATGGGAGAGATGTTGCTATTATTTTGCTTATTAGTCCACTACAGTACGAAATCTGAAAAGATACTCACGTTATCAGGATCAATTACAAAATCGTCCAAACCGACCCCAGCTGTAATGAAATATGTTAAGTCCCCATAGAGTGAGTCTTCATCAGTTGCTTGCACCGTCAAGACCAACATTCCAATGGTGGTATCCTCAAGAATGCTGGCCTCACTTGGAAATGACCCATTGAACACGGGCGTATTGTCGTTCACATCAGTGATAAAGATCCGACGAGTAACCGTCGTGTTCAGAGGCGGATCTCCCTGATCCTTGGCACAGAAAGTGATGGTCAGAGAATCGTATTGTTCCTTGTCAATGGGTTTATTCACTGTAAGAATGCCTTTAAGTAAAAGACAATTCAAAGAATAAATTGGTTGGAATTTTCAATAGAAATTATAACAATGCATGCATTTCATGCAAAGTCATGGGTAAAACTGTTGTGCTTTAATCCAAATAGCTATAGGATAGTGAATCGAATGAATTTACATCAATTTGAAATGATTGCATAGTGAATATTCCTCTTAATGTACCATTTCACTTTGATCATTGCAAATCAATCCTCTTCAGTGTCTATTTACACATTTAAATTACCTCTCCTTCTCCAAGTGCATCTAAAGCAGTACATACATGCCATCCCTTCTATGCTATGAGCACTATGAAAGCTTTGCCTAAATCAGGATCTATCAATGCATTCCCCCTTTTAATTTGGCAATGCATGTGTGGATTTATAGTAATTGATATTTGGTAGCTCTTTGCCACACATGCAATTTTGCACAAAGCAAAATAATAGGCACCAATTAGCGAGAGGATTGCTTTGTGCAACACAATGGCTTTGCACAGATACTTATTTCCAGTCCAGTTTACACCTGTATACATTAATCTTGCACTGGAACTTGTTAAATAGTCTTGAAGATTTCGGTATATCATGAATACAATGTGGCACAGGGAGATTATTTGTGTGGCATATAACGGGTTAAAATACAAAATTTAATTTCCATAGGTAAATGCCAATTACTCATAAGGGTGATGGAATGAGAGAGATAAATGAAAAGAAGTTATGTAGACAACATGCATGGTTACCAACCTGTGGTTTCATCAATAGCCACAAGGCCCCCAGCATCGTCCAGTAGCTCATAGATGACGATACCGTTATCTTCCGCATCTTCATCTCTAGCTAGGATGTTGACAGAGATAACCATGCCAACCTGGTTTGTCTCTGGAGTGGTGAAGTTATCTGGGAGGTCTATAAACTTTGGAGCGTTGTCATTGACATCAAGCACAGTGATCACAAGCTCAGCTGAAAGTTAGAAACGATTTGAGTTGGATGTCAGAAACGATTTGAGTTGGAAGTCAGAAACGATTTGAGTTTGAGGTTGTAACAAAAATGCAGTGCATATATTGGCAGTGACAGACGCTCCTACATTTAATTTGCTTCAGGTCTATTTCTAATACTGTGTAAACAGCCCCTAAAAGCCTTAAAATTTTCCCCTCAAAAGGCAGCCAAAGTCCTAGTAAAGGGTTGTCACAAATGTTGTGGTAAAATGTGTTTAAACGAAAAATTGTACTAAGCATACTGCTCTTCAATTTTCTAACCTTTACCACACAAAAGATGAGTATGCGTAGGACCTTTGTTTTATTTGTTACATTTTTGAGGGCCCATAGATATTATACATTTTACCTGTTATACATGGAAATGTACATATATATTTTTATATTTTTATATGTATATATTGTCAGGCATGGAACCAGAAGTGTATTAACTTGCATACTTTAACACACAGTTAACACGTTCACACCTGGATGTCTCTCAACAGATGATATCTTCTATTGTAAGGTAGATGGGTAGATCTACAGATCCTGAATAACGTTTCCTGATGCATTTCTATCTGTAAAGAAACCAGCGCAGCATTTCACAAACTTGTCAAAAGAAAAAGTTCATCCCATTGAAAGGCTTGGTTTAAAATTAGCATGAGCTTCAATGGGATGTCGACTAATTTGTACATGACGATTTCATGAAACGATGCCCAGAACTTTTCCTTCATATGGTTAAATGATATCATACCTGAGTCAGTCTGGGTAGCATTGTTTTCCTCTGCTTTCATATCATCCACAACCACTGTGACATCAAAGCGCTGAACTGTTTCACGATCAAGCTCCGTCCGAACAAAGACGTCACCTGTTTCACTGTCCACTCCAAACTGATCGGAGAAGTTACCTACTACCAGCCTGCTGTTCTCATCATAACCTTTGACCTCAAGGATGGAGTAGCTTAGGTCTTTATTGGTGTCTGGGTCTGTGGCTTGAAGCGTGATGAGAACGTGGCAGTCATCAGATCCAGTTAGGCTTTCGCAATATGCAGCACCTGTAAAGACAAATAACAGGTGGATTGGTCTTCGCACTGTTGGGAGGGGGAGGTTGGGGGGGGGGGGGAGGTCTCACATGCATTCCTTAGAATTTGATTAATACTAGTTGATAGAAGGTGGATTATCCTACTGTTGCCTAGATAGTGATGATACTCAATATTCTACAATTGATTTAAACATGCAAGATATAGTGTACTACCTTTGACTTTCTCAAATGCATCAAAGCACACAAACATGAGTACATTAGAACGATCATTGCGATTGCATTACGCTAATACAATCCTTATGCATTCCTAATATATGTACATGTATCATATAAGTGAAAAAGAAAGGACTAGAAGCACCATCAAGAAAGGCAACTTTGTGAAATCATTACAGGCCAACCATATGATCTTACCTATAGATAACAACAAGACTTTGCAATAAAGTGCCTGAGGATATGAAATTCTTTCTCAATAATCCTGAATTGTTAAAAGAGTAGTAATCTCAGAATTGCAATTGTATAGTGACATTACCACACGGGTTGCTGTGGTACATAATATTCCTGTGGTATTTTGTGTGGTAATTTCAGGTACCACAGGAAATATCAACTTACCACAGCCAGTCGTTGACATTACCACAGGAGTCTAGTGACATTACCACACGAGTTGGTGTGGTACATAATATTCCTGTGGTATTTTGTGTGGTAAAATCAGGTACCACAGCCAGCCGTTGACATTACCACAGGAGTCTAGTGACATTACCACACGAGTCGTGTGGTACATAATATTTCTGTGGTATTTTGTGTGGTAAATCAGGTACCACAGGAAATATCAACTTACCACAGCCAACCGTTGACATTACCACAGGAGTCTAGTGACATTACCACACAAGTTGCTGTGGTACATAATATTCCTGTGGTATTTTGTGTGGTAAAATCAGGTACCACAGGAATTACCACAGGACATTTTTGTAAGGGCCACCTTCTCATCAGAGAACAGTCCCTCAAGAAATTTTAGTGGCATGAATATCAACTTTTCCATGTAGCTGCAGATGGTATTGCTTTTCCATTGAGAGGGAAGCTTCAAGCACGATGTACAAGTAAGTTTGCCTTGAATACACAATTTGGGACCAAATTGGATTGATATAAGTTATGCTTTTGAAATCCCAAATATAATTCTCATACATCTTTCTTTTAAATTTTGTATTCATAGTGAAGTCGATAGGTGCACAGAGACAAAAAGCGAGGTTCATGGAAGGATTTGACACTGGCAATGAATTTTACTTTGATGAAAATCATAAGCTGCTAGGGATCAGACTAGTTTTAAAAAGATGGGAAAGTGCCGTTTCCAACCTTTAGATTACGTTCTTAGTGAATTTATGAGTTAACTCCTTCATACATACTCTCATTGACTGATAAAGGAGAAGGCGAGGTTGTTACAAACTCTGGTGGCTCATCGTTTACATCCGTGATATCTATCAGAACTGTGCAGGATCCCTGCCGTGAGGTGTCCTCCCTATCTGTAGCAGTCACAGTAAGATTGTAGGTCATCTGCATCTCGTAATCCACAGTCCCACTCAATGTAATAAGCCCCTCTTGATTCACTAAGAATGGACTGGCCTCTTCTATTGTGTACAGCACAGCAAGACTGTCAACATCCGCATCGACTGCTGTAATGTTGGCAACTTGGGCTGCAAATAAAGGAAATTTCAATGTCATTCCTTATTATTTCAACTTATGCTTGTATAGAAATAAAACTCATAAATGACTCATGTTTTCGCTGCCTATCGAACCAGCAATGAAATCGATATCCGATTACCTTGCGTAAATCAACCCAAATTGAGTTTTTAAAATGGGTTAAACATGTGAAAACATTCAACATTTTATGACCAGCCCTAGCTAAATGGGTTTTGTTGATAAAATGTAGAGACATTTACAATCGTATTGTACACATGCATATTTCTTACTTCTTCAGTCAACCGTGTACCAATCTTATGAACACAATAAAAAGAGAGAAACAGTTTTGCAATCACACCATATATACACGTCCTCATTAAAGGAATATTTACACTTGTTAAAATGACAATAATAATGTTCATGAATGAATTTAAGTAAAGAAGAATAGTTGGTATCATCTGAAATGGTATTAAATTTAGTAGACATTACTTTCATATGTAAGTTATGGTCAAAGAAGGGCAAGCGTTTGAAAAGAAAGAATTACATATAAAAAAAATTAAATAAAAAATAATATAATGCATTAATGAATTAAATGATTATTGTAAATAATTTCAGAAGACTCACTTCCAAAAGCAGCATTCTCTGGAACCTCTGCATTGTACAGGGCTGCTAAGAAGATTGGATTATTGTCGTTCACATCCTACATGAGCAACAGAAAAAGACAAGGATTAAAAACAAATTCTCCCTTCTTAAACATTCCCCAGTAGCATCAACCCAATATAGTGGTTGCTAGATTCTGACATATCATGGACATTTGGCAACTGTTGTAAAAATGTCACCACAAGGATCCTGCATAGTCTACAGATAAAAATAAATATGATAATTAACTCTTGCTATGCCGATGTCCCATATATGCAAACAGACCAGGGCCCCGTTTCATAAAAACTTGTTCACAATAACAAATGCTAAATTTCTATGACAAAATTGTTCTAAGCCAATCAGATGCAGCTATTTCAGAAGGTTATAACAGTTATTGTAACTTGTTATTGATATCAAGTTTTATGAAACAGGGCCCCGGTATTTTCAATCACACCTTGCTCCTCCAGAAGATAGATTTGTCATCAATATTTACTGTTTCAATGTTTACAGCATGAATCAAGCCTTCAAAATGGCTAATCCATACAAATTTGGGGAGAACAATGAAGAGCATGAAACATTGGGAAACATTAAATAAAGGGAAAAAACGTAAAGAACCAATAGGAAACTCCTCTTTTTATAATAATGTTCATGAATGAATTTAAGTAAAGTAGAAATATTTGGTATCATCTGAAATGGTATTAGATTTAGTAGACATTAATTTCATATGTAAGTTATGGTATTAAAGAAAGGCAGGCATTTGAAAAGAAACATTGTTCATGTTTGGTTAATCTAAAAACAGGCAAAATCCCTTGCTACAATAAGAATTACATTTAAAAATAATTCAATAAAGAATTATATAATGAATGAATTAATAAAATAATTATCAATATAAAAAAAAACAACAATGGTAATGCTTACCTCAATGATTATAGTCACAACCGTGGTGCCACTCATTGGTGGTGTACCACCATCAATTGCCATAACATTCATCTCAAAGGTTGCCTCTTCTGTTTCACGATCAATGCTAGCCTTCCTGAAGATCATGCCAGTGGTTGAATTGATGTCAAACTTTCCCTGATCATTCCCACTTTCAATGGAGTAAGTCAACATCCGGTTGATTACATTGATATCAGCGTCTGTTGCCTGCAAGCGTAACACACCACATCAAGAAATACTGTTAAACTAGAAACTTGAGCAAGCTGAAGGTTTCCTAATACCGACCATTTTGGGGGCATGAAATTTGTTCACATGAAGAATCAGGGGGCAGTGATTCTTATCACCTTTGACAAGTAAGTTTGTAGAAATAATTTGACAGCATGCAACTTTGAGGTAATCTGTACTGTTTGTGAAAGTTCCTGAGAGTAGAGCAAAAGTACTTGGCAACTGCCTCGCGATGATGATCCTGGAATAATCGTTTTCTAATGACAGCACTTCATTTTTATGGTATTTCCTAGAAAAGTAGACTACTTCTCTCTATTTTCTAATGGAAAATATATGTACACAAAAAACGCATTTTCAAGCAAAGGATTTGGAACAAAAGATAGATGAAAAATATCTTCAGAGTTGAAAATAGTAAATGACTTTGTTTCTGCGCTATTTTTTCACTATTTTTATTTTGACTAGGGAAGGCTTGCACAAAAGGTTCAAGGAGTGTCATTATGATACCATGTTTGATCACAAAATTATGCCGGGTGTGCCCTAACTAATTACCTCTACAGAGAATGTGGAGGAAATACAAATTGCGAGAACATGCTAATCACATACAGCCTCTATGCCATACAATCATGTATGTTCATGTATTAAGCCTAGGGGACTGCGATAATCAATTAGTTATTGCAGAAAAGTAAAGATGTTGAGACGCATGACACGATCTATGAAATGTCTATGAAATGTCCTTTCCCATAGAGATTGACTTACCAAAACTTGAATAATGTTAAGACCTTCCTCCTCCTCGAACTCATCTACATTATACTCAGGAATGGATACAGAATACAGATCTGACTGGAACAGTGGAGGGTTGTCATTCACATCGATAACGGTAACATTCAGAAGAGCTGTAGACACTCTTTCTCCATCACTAACCACACAGGTCAAGAAGTAGACACTCAATAGCTCAGCATTGAAATCAGCAGTGTCTGATACACTAATGTTTCCAGTTAATGAATCAATATTAAACCAGCTGCAAGGGGAATAGAAATTTCATGATTATATTTTAATCTTTGCTTTTCTGTCAAGCTTGACAACATAGATAACAGATTTTGAAGGTAAATCTAGGAACAAGAGAGAAATTTGAAGGTTAATGAAAGAGGTGTGATGGCTCAGTGGTAGAGCGTAGTCTCAGAACCGGGAGGTCCCGAGTTAAAAACCAAGTCAATGTGCTTGTGCCCTTTGGTTAGGAATTAATCTTCGTTACCAAGTCCCTTGTAGAGGGCTTATAAAGCCGTCGACCCCCTGGTTGCTTACTTACAAGCAAACACAATAGCAGTCATGTACAACAATCATCAAACATTGTTAAGGCATTTTAAAGTAGGGGCAGAAAACTGGAAAACATAAAAATCAGAACAACATTGAAAAGGAAACTTAAGTCTTTAAAGAAAAAAAAGAATCATCCTCTGTCTCTTCAATTGATACCAGTAAAATTATAACTCACTCATTGTTGTAGCCTAGAAGTTCAAAGATCAATTCTGTACCATTGTCAGCATCTGTAGCCTGAAAAAACGTATAACAAAATGGACAAGAGATCATTGACACTTTGAAAAAAGAAAATAAAATCGCTCACATCATTTTCACATATTGCGCTATGAATGTCATTGACTGTTTCCTAAAAGGCATTTTAATCCATTATTACATTACTATCTTGAGAGTATATCTTCAATGCCCAGCTTGCAGAGGACAAACTATGACATGACATCCATGCTGTTTATTTTGGATCTAATTAAGTTTATATCCGTATTCAAATATAAGCTTATTACATTATATACCGGTATTTCTAGTTACCAAAGATGCCCTCAAAATAGAGGTAAAGGAAATTTAGAGTGTAAAGTAGTTGATGCTCTGGCATAAAATTAGTTTTTTGTGGAAGCTTTAACTCTTCTACAATTCATTGTTTTGCCTTCATCGATGTGCAGACCATCATTGCATCATGCACTGCTTGAGTTAAGGTAAGGTTTTCTGTTTATCATTATTTGAAATGTAGCCAGATGTAGAGCATTCTTTGCAGCTGGAGGAAGTGCGTTCCACTCTTATAATCGTTCGAGGGTACAGGGAGCATTTTACATTCTCACCTCCAGCTGAATAACAGGGGTGTTCTCGACGGAATTCTCTGGCAACGACACATCATACTGACTCTTGCTGAACACTGGAGTGTTGTCATTGATGTTTGTCAGGTACACTGTGGCAGCGACTATGCTGGACTCATCCCCTTGATAAGCTGAAGCTTTTATCTGCAAGCAAATGCACATTGATAACAGAAAACAGAATGTAAACCTATAGCCCTGTTCCCTTATGAGGGGGTAAACTGCTTTTTAAAAGGTCGCTGATGAGATAAGCATGGCGGGAGGTCACATACTTAGATAAATAGTATTAGTAGTAGAGAGATAGAGGCCTTTGCTGTCGGCAGCTATTCACAGGTTAAGTAAATGTAAGAAGAAATCTGGGACCCGTTTCACAAAGCCTTTTTACAATGAAAAATGACAAAAATCAGTGACAAATCTGTTGATAACCAATCAGAAGCAAGTATTTCAGTAGCTTATAACAACAACTGTCATTTGTCACTTATGTCAAGTTCTGTGAAACGCCCCCCCCCCCCTGTTTAATGCTTGAGAGCCTTATCGTGGTGGCTGAGCTGACATGCTGAGGGTAATAATAATATACATTTCATCAATCATGGTAGAGCATATTTATTAACGCTAAAGTTGCTTTTTTCACACAGTTGCTTGTTTGCCACCCATGCGATTTCGCATATAATTTTTTCCTATTTGACAGAAGGAATGCTTTGTGCAATGCAATAGTCTTACAAAATTACCCCATTGAGGTCTAAATAAGCATCATGACAAGCCTTTTAACACTGGTGTAGATAATATTGCACTGGAAACAGTTACTGGTAGATGATCTTGAAGCCTTTGGTATTAATTTTCCCCCATGATTTCCAACGTGGCACATGCAAGGAGATTGTTTGTGTAGCACATACAGAGTTAATAAATCACAGACTGCAAAAATCAACCCACCAGGAAAGTAACTTCAGAAATCCTTTCAAAGTCCAAAGCAGATGAGTTATCGACCCTAACATCGACTACCCCGCTGTTAAAGATGGTATCTGATGCAAGATAGAAGATGCCTTCATCATCTTCAAGAGAGAGGATGATTTGACCTGCTTCACCCTGTAAATGAAGTGTTTAAATCATCCAGAAACACTTACATGAAAACAGTCAGCACTGAGATGAATATCATTTGACATTTTGCCAGAAAAATATATTTTACATTAAATAATAATAATAATAAAAATAATAATAATATTAATAATATTAATATGAATAATAATAATACTAATGATAATAATATTAATAACAATAATAATAATGATTTAAAAATGTAACAATAATAAAATAATATTAATTTTATTATTAATAATAATAATAATAACTAGACATATAATACTTGTTTGGAACAAGTATAGGTGGGCTGGTCAACTAAAATTTGAGACAAAATAGAGCAAAAATAAGCGACATACTGCTTACAAATTCTTAAAAAGCAATATCATGTAGATTCATAACGTGAACTAAATTCACCTTCTATAGGCATAACACGCAAATTATGAAGTTTTTGACATGAGGCCTTTAATCAAAATTTTTACTATGATGACGTCATCAAAATGAAAAATAGTTATTACTGCACTTGTAGAGAATTGTCTTAGCTACAACATATCGAAATTTTGAAGAAAATTGATCAATATTTACAGAGATACAATCAATTTTACATAAATATGCTGACGTCATAATATACAAATTCGTATTTTGAGTTCCAAGGCCATTGTGATGATGTCACGATACACTAAATGGCCAAATGAGACATGGAATCATATTTCCGACTCATACTCTATCTTAATATGAAAAAAAATTGAGGATCCCGGTGCATTCCAAAGAGCTATAACGGATTTTGTATAGGCATGTTTTTGCCCATATATGCTATGTATTAAAAGACCTCGCGCGCACTGACATTTATCTTGAATTTACGCTCATCTTGTTAATAATGGTCATAAAGAGATAAACATGGAATCAAATTCCTTGAAAAAATATGAGAAATATCATGAAAGAAAAACAAATGGCGATTCTATGTTTTTTAATGGTGTTACGCGCGAAAACGCGCGCGCATGCTCGTACGCGCGATTTTTTATAAACTGCTTAAAATGACCTGAAACGTATGCAAAAAAAATTTGAGACGATTTTGAGCATTTTTAATTTTTGCGCGCGCATTGACGCGCGGACGTACGCGCACGCGCGCGTTTTTTGACCTGACATTGACTGGATTGATATTGACCTTAATCATGATAAATATGAATGAGAAATTACTTTTGGTTATGAAGATATAATCATAAGTTAATTTTCACAAAATGGCGCCTAGATGACGTCATCAGTCAAGGTCAAGGTTGAAAACGTTATTTTGATTTATTTTTATGCCTATACATATGTGTATCAAATATCAAAGCATTTGATTGAACCATTTCAAAGTTATCTTGCTAACAAAAAAGTGGGTCGAAATAAGAAAAATAAATAAATAATAAATAAATAAAGGCAATTTTAACAAAATTATAAGGTGGTCTGTATTAGATACAGCCCACCTGATAATTGTAATACTGATAATAATAATAATTTTAATGATAATAATGATGATAAATCACACTTCTCTTTATGAGCTATAATGGAGAGAAGGAAAGAAAAGAATAGAGAAGAGTGAGAATTGCTCAGCATTCTTCTGTAAGTCATCAGTTAACAAAGGAAATTGATTTTAAAAATAATTTTTTTAAGACGAGTTTTTAAGCTTTCAACAGTATCACAATTTTCAATGTATTCTGGCAATTTATTCCGAAGCTCTGCTGTTGCAACTTTAAAAAAAAACTTGATCACAAGAACTATGTATATATACCAGTATTTAAAGGGACACTTACTAAGGAGGGACGTTTGGGAGGCCCTCAGGTTTCTATTTTGTATGTTTTGGGTAAGTAGTTAAGTCAAATATTTAGGATCCAATCCTTTCAACCATTTGAAAACAGTATGCAAAGCTTTACTATAAATGTTAGGCCATTTGACTAAAATCCTGTTGGCTTAATGGGTAATATGTTACAGATCTAGTCAAACCTTTTTTTGTTTAATAAGAAGTAAAGTGTGGTCCAATTTATCTATTACATGATAATGATAAAAATAATAATAATAACATTGATTGTCAATAATAATGATAACATTTATGATTAATATTAATAACAATATTTTATAAAAATATAAAATATTATAATAATAATAAAAATAACAGCGAAAACATCAATAATAATACAATAAATTATTGACACCAGTCCTGTAAAACTTATGGTCCTAGCACTTTACTTTGTACACATGTATATTATTTCATAAGGGGACTGATCTTGAAAAAACCACCTTGGTCTTTTACGGTACCCTTGATCCAATGTTCAATGATTTGAATCTGTTCTGTATTTCTGATTTAAATGTGTATATGCTTTTATTGGAATTTAATCAAATCGAATAATAATAATAGTAAGAAGAATAATCTTTTAAAGTCCACTCCGAATTTTATTAAGTTAAACCGAAAATGGAAATTCTTTTTGCCCAATTGATCGTGAGCCCAGCAGCCACTGAGCTGCGCCAGATCGACGTTGCTCTATCCCTTATTGTTGAACGCCAAACAAGGTAGAAGCAACTCCCGTCTTTTAACGTCTTTTGGTATGACGCGGCTGGGGTTTGAACCCACGACCTCCCGGTTGTGAGGCGGATGCTCTCCAGACTGAGCCAACACACCGGTTTGAATTATAACCAGGATAAACAGAAACACTTACGGAATCAAGATCAAAAGCCTCCAGACTGAAATCCAGTTGGGTTCCGCTTGGGGAGTGTTCAGGAATCGTGGCAGTGACCGGTCCTGCTTTATTAAATGTAGGAGGGTTATCATCCACATCTGACAGACGGATGTAGATTGAGGTATTTGTATTAATCTGCTCAATAGGCTGTGTGTCATCATCCTCGACAGCCTGCGATATAAACATTAAGTTTGAAGGTATAAGAATTCAAGCAAAGGTTTACTCAAATTGAAGATAATATTCAAAGGATATTCCAACCTTAGTAGCGAATTGCTCTGAACCAAAGCAGAAAAAGACTACTGAAAGTCTTAACAATAAATCCAACAAACAAAAAGAAAGTCATGAAGTTTTGAAAGTTAGAGTAGGGAACTTCAAATGGGCATAGCTAATCAATAATGTAACTGCGATGTCTTGGCAGATAACTCTCCCATTTGTTTCAACACAGAAAAGTACTAAAATTTCCATTTTTTTTCTCTCAAAATATTAATTTTAGAATGTATTTTATGCTTTCATGCAAATGAACTCATTAAAAAGGTTGGATTGCCCTTGAACTGAACAAGGAAAAATTAAAATAAAAAAAAGTATTTTTAAGATCTGGTGAGGACATTTAATATACAAAAAAAAACATTTTAAACTGAAGTTAACATGTAATACAAATTTAATAGCAATATTAATCCTTTCAGCAGAGGGAGAGGCAACAAGTTATGTATGAGTATGCCAGCACTATTACATCAAAGTTACAATTCTAAAGTCAGAGTTCAAAAGGTTCACTATATATAGCAGCTTAAACAAGGACAGTATGTCAAAAAGAAACCCTGGCAATGATTGCATTTATAGATGTATAAATGTGCTTTGCATGGAGAGGGTCTTGATTTTAATTTTTGGGCATTAGTCTGAATTATAAACACCATCACCATCATCCGGTAGCATTTTTTTTTTTTTTTTTTTGGGGGGGGGGGGGGGGTGGAGGGTGGCCTCGGGGCTGAAGCTCCCCGACCCCTTAATTCTTTTTATTTTAATATATTTAAGCAAGGCACATGTATACAAGTATTGCAAGAACCCCTACCCCTTCCCCCCTCCTGCCCCCACCCCAAATGTTATTCTTCTAGATCCGCGCCTGATATCATCCAAAGAAGTTGGAAGAGAAGTTCAGAGAAGATGTAGATTTTAATGGTGTTCTACAACTTGGTTATATTCATCTCCTACATTTTTATTACCTGCACGATCAGGGTATAAAGCTGAGTGATTGGTTCCGTATCACGATCCAGGGCCTTCTCAACCTTAATATCTCCATTTGTACTGTGCACAGAGAAAGTGCCATCAGCTGAAAATGGATTAGTACTTACAGCAGTTAGGGAATACATTATCATGGGAAGTGATAAGCATCAAGACTTGTCAGCTGTGGCAATCACAAATTCACATAATAAAAGCAAAGCTGTCACAAAAATCTGGTGGTATAGTCACTTCATATTCAAAGTGGTATTGCATGATCGTTCTATCTATCTATCTAAGTATCTTCTCCCGGTTCGGAGGTTGATTGCAACAGCTCTCCATTTCACTCTATCTTCTGCCATTCTGGTGAACTCTTACAGTTTTAGTCCACTCCAGTTCTTGACATTCTCTTCCCAGTTGATGGGTCTCCCTCTAGGTCTAATTCCATTCACTCTTCCTTCCAATACATCCTTTAAGAGGCTTTGGTGCCTTTTAACATGACCAAAGTATTTGATTGTTAGTGGAGTCGAAAATGACCCCCTATTTGCAAACTTTCAAGAGTATATTTTTCTAAAATTTTTGCCTCATTACACTAGCAAGTTCAAAATGTGCTTTAAGTATAACACTATTTTTGCTTATCAAGTGATAATTCACTAAAAGTACCAAATTTTCATAAAATTTGTCCGAATGACATGACCTTTAATGTGAAATTTCTTGCTCTTTGAAACAAAATAAAACTTGTGCATATCCCCCAAAATTACCCCTTTTATCGTGTAATTTCTAATCATCATGCATACACAAAGTGAATGAAATTATAAAATGACAACACCACAGGCAAAGAAATAACTGACTTGTAGCTATATTAGTGTTGGATGTTTCCATACATGTTTTCTTTTCTTTTAATCTGAAAGAATTGCATAAGTTATCCATCAGAAATAAGATATGTTAAAGAACCAAACGAACCACACAATAATAGAACACTTATATAATATTCATAGCAAATGCATAATAAGATATTAAGCATACCTCTTATTTACAAGGAGAGGGACGACAGGTAAACACAAAGTGGGTACTCTTGTTGGGTTGCAATTGTGATTAGGTAAGGTGTAGGGTTAGGGTTAGGGTTAGGGTCAGGCATGTAGGCCTATAGTGTTGGGTCCAGGCCGAGTTTGGTCACTACTGCAGAGAAATTGTTGCAGGAGTGCGAGTTAATTGTACAACCATTTTCAATTAACCTCACCACTCAAAACAATCATGAATATGTCCCGTTCGCATGGCCTAGGTATCTCATGCACAATGTCCACCATCTCCACTCCCTGGGGAGTTTTCCTACCATATGGTCATTGTGAGGGCATCCTCCCAGGTCCGCATTTCTCTCCTGGGTATAGAGTGGCAAATGTAGATTAATGCCTTGCCAAAGGGCATAAATATTGTGTCGGGAATCGAACCCTCAACTTTTCCATTTCAAATTAAGTGCTTAAACCGCACTATTACGACACCTCTACGGAGGACTCAAGTGTCTTACCATCATCAATCAAAAAGTAGTTGATTCCATTCCTGGGATTCACACCAAGATCGCCATCGTTTGCCACAACTGTCAGAACAACCTCACCCTGTAAAACCAAGCATGACCATCAAGGCAGATTATCAATTGTTACAATATTCCAATATTTCGCAGGATAAGAGAATTATGATAGAGATAGATAGTGGGAGAGTAGAGTGGTTGGTAAAACTGCATATGACAGAGGTACACTTCTACTTCTACTTCTACGACGATACTCAGCAGGATCCATAAGTCAGGATGTAGTGCTGAGGAATAAACTATCTAGCTCTTGGTCTAGATGCTTGGTGGAAGCGCTCCCTTGAAGCCCTCCAGTGAAGTAGCGTCAAGGGTGATCTTTGAAAGTGCATTCCACGCAGTTACTGTCCGAGGGAAAAATGAGTTCTGGTAGAGCTGGGTGCGGGATGGGATAGCCAGCAACTTCTTTGAGTGATACTGTCGTGTGTTGCTGGCAATCATGGGGGCTGTGTAATGGTGTGCATTGATGGCTACTGTGTCGTTTTGGATCTTGTACATTAGGTGGAGGCTTGCAGCATTTCTTCTCCTCTCCAGGCTCTCCCATTTCAGATCTTGAATCATGGCCATGTACATGTACCATCTAATACCATCTTACTCAACTGCAACGTCTCTTCAAAATATAAAACTAGAAATGTAATTCAAATGCGGTACTACTCATAATAATAATATATAAATATACTACTACGTATACTACAAATAATAATAATTAAAATAAATTATTACAATAATACCCACTACTACCACCAACAGCACAACAACAACAATAACCATAACAACAATAATAATGATGATAATAATGATAGTAATAATATTTTTATCACAAGATTTGTTAGCCACCATGTCCACTTCAAATCAATTGCTGAAGGCATATGATGTGAAGCTAGAATAAATGTGAAACTATAATTGTAACATTATATCTTTGCAATATCCATTCTTATTACCATGTAGCAACATATTTAACAGGTGTTTGGTACATTTGAAATTTTACTTACCACTGCAGTATCTTCTGGGATGCTTTTATCATAAGGCTGACCAATGAAGACCGGCGGTTGATTCTGAGCATCTCTGATAGAGATCACTACTTTAGTTGTATCATTTCGACCTCCCTCATCCTGTCGGTAATAGGCAAATTTGAGAAAACACACATTTAAAATATGATTAACAACATGCCAACGTGTACAGTGGCGCTCTAGTTTTACTAGCGAAATCACCAGGATTTTTGTAGTCACATCAACTTCCAGTCAAAACGGGCCACACAGTAATGGACTCACACTTCACTGTCAATAAGACTAAGAATGAGAAAATATAGTTTTGCCTAAATCTCTAATGATGTAAATTCATTCATAATATATTAGCCTTTGGTTTCTTCAAATACATGACCCTCCTGTATATTACGGGTAATTCTTAAAAATTACTGACAATATATAGCGCACGATGATAGCTTGAGAAAAGAAGCTTCTTGTGTTGCAATGCGCAAAGTTTTTTTTCAATAGAATTTCTCCTAGCGCTGGGGTTTTCCAATGTTGGTATATTACTTTTAATTAATAAATATGCCCACTTTTTGCTTGTGTTTTTTTCGAAATTTGTAACTATCAAGTGAGATTAAGAATTACAGATAATGAATTATTAACAAATCGTTGTAAAGCAGAATACATTTTTTTAGAATCACAGGAACTTAGTGTGTCTACAAAATCGCTGAGGTATCAGAGGTGCAATGCATTATGGGAATTTATTTTGCTTTATGAGGTAGCAAGAATAAAAATGAAATGTTTCTCTTCAATGGTTTGTGGCATGCCAAATGGGTACAGCTTAAGGAACAAAAATTGTTTTTGCAGTATGCCCATACAGATATGTAATTAAGACAAACAGTGCATTGTTATCAATATTATATGTGATTGGTGTAATAAACAAGAGGAGACATACTGATTAAGGAAAAGATCATGTACAAGGAGGCGCGATAGCTCAGTCGGTAGAGCAGTGGTCGCGTAATCCGGTGACCCGGGTTTGAAACCAAGGTGATGCGCTAGTGCTCTTTGGTAAGGCATTAAAGGTAATGACCAGTTTTGGAAACGCCCCCCTCTCAAAAAAATGAAATGGAAGCTCTTATTACCAATCATGTAAAAGAATATGTTTTGACTTATACGTGATACAAATTTTACCGGGAAACTGCCTACTAATTGATATACAGTGTGTATTTGGTAAATTACTATATCTATTTGGACCTGATAGATATCACGCACATGTCGCGTAGTCCCGTATACATCTTTTTGTGTACAGCAAGACTGGACCAATTTTCTTATCATTTTGATGATTCCAGAACCTTGCAGTACACACCAATACTTATATGCTAGATGACCAACCTTTTCTGATTGAATCCACAACATTTCTTTCACAATGCAATTGCATGACCATAACTGGTCTTTACCTTAAATCCTCATTACCAGGTCATTACTAACAAGCATTTATTGTCAGGTAAAATAACCACCACTATCATACTATCAAGTTCAAGTTTCAAGTTCCAAATTTGTATTTATATTGTCCATATATAATACAGAAATTTTTATTCCATTGGTGTTACATGCAATATAAACATTACAAAAACATGGTACTGAGAGCCAGAAGGGTGTTAAAGAGATGGTATATTGATTTCAAACTTGACTGAATTTGGTATCATTGCAATCGAAAAATTACACTGAGTAAAATCATTACATTTGTGTAACTTGTACATTCGAGCGAAATTTATAAAAGTTGATTGAACTTGACGAAAAATCAACCCACTCAACGCCCCCAAAACATCGTAAGTCAGCTGATTTTTGAAGTGACATCACAATATGAACAGCGGGCCGCTCAGCTGAAATGATTGACGACGGTGCGAGATGCAGTTTGCGTGCTATTCACAGGTATTGCATTGACTCTCGAGTACCGTACCCATCTATACCTAACGCTGTTTACCTTCATCAAAATTCCATGGAAATATGGATATGGACGAAAACATACTTGAGTATACTCCAGAAGGCTCCTCCATGGCATGGTTTTGGTTCTTAATCTGACGTTAGTCTAGATAAATGGTATATAACTTCCAAAAAGCGAGTGAATATATCGTCGATGTAGCGTTCACGTTTCCCGTAGCTGGTAGCTGTGCGTGCGTACTCTGTGCATGTACTATGTGTGCAATACACTGATCTCTATATGCGTGCATCACATTCTAGCGCAGCTTGCTAGCCAGCCTAGCCCGTAGCCCGGCGCTCGAGCTAGCCGTGAATCGCGAACCGGACTGATCTGTTTCTCTCGGTTTATCAGGTCCTATACGACTTAATTTATCAAAAATGTAAATTAATCAGCCTAATCACACATTTTTGTAATGAATATCTGGACAATTCTATGTAAATTTGTCGCCTATTTTACTCCAAAAGAGTCGTTATAGGTCAGCATGCAAAACGTCCTTTGCCTTCCCAGATCAGACACATACACGCTGAAGTGCCCTCAGAATATGTGATTATTTTCCAGATTTTTATGCTCAAATGTGACGGGAAAAATATAAAAATCAAACAAACATTTGTAGAAAGTATCATTTATTCAGTGTATCTCATTCAAAATGCCCAAAAAGAGGAAATATCACCACTGGCGGTAAATATACAAACAACGTTAACCCATATCTGAAAATTGCAATGGGTATCCAACATTGTCCCGAATGTGTGATGTAGGTTGTTCATATTGTGACGTCATCGTATCGCATGTAAAATAACGCCGTCAATTCACTTAGTGAGTGGGTTCAGGAAAGGGTAACAAAATTGCATTTGATTTATTCCTCACAACAGTGAGGGCTTCAAAAGTACTTTGCTCATTTTGTTAATGTTCTCAGCAATCTGTAGAGGCGTAATTTGCCTATTTTCCACATTTCAATGAACCATCTCTTTAAAACTGTGTGAGGGTACATGATTGAATAACCTAGCTTCCTGGCTCTCAACAGACAAATACACTCTTATAATTAAAAAACAAATGACTTGATGGTAGACTATATTCAACGCACCAGTATACACACTCGCATTTGGTATACTTTAAGTTCACATGGTTAAGCCCAAATTAAACCAAGGTCTTTTAAAGAGATATTTGCAAATTAATTATTCACTTTTTGGCTGCATAGCGCTTCATAAGTTGTAACAGATCGGTCCTTTAATTTGTGAAATAATTGGCAAATATACTCACCATTGCTATTACGCAGACTACAAACTGCACAACTGAAGCATAATCTAATATACCATTGACAAAGATTTCACCTGATGTTTGGCCCACCCTAAAATGGTCCACTTCACAATCCTTTGGAAATAAATTTTGGAAAGAAGTTTCATATCAAATGCAAGGTATGAGAAAATGCAGAGAATTGTGAGAATGAATTGTTATTGTAATGGATTAACTCTTTTAAACTTATATATTTTGCAATCATTTGAAAATAAATTTTGGAAACAAATTTCTAATTAAATGCTTGGTATGAGAAAATTTAGAGGACTGAAAAATTATTGTAATAAGCTAACTCTTTTTAAGTGATAAAGGGTAGTAGTGTACTCCCTTATGACAAAGGTATCTAGATCAACCTTGCACTGGAAATAGATAAATATTCATAAAATCTTTGGTATATATATTCCATGATAAATACAATGTGGCACAGGGAGATTATTTTTGTGGCAAGAGATTCCTACAACATTTCTTTTTGCATGCCATCATCCACCACGAAAATGAGTGACAAAAATCATTAAATTTGTCCCTATTTTCACGAAGTGATGGTAGTGAGGAAAATCGTAACGCAAAGTGAATGTGATTTTTATTCACTACCGTCACTTCGTGAAAATAGGGACGATTATTGGATTAGGAAAGTCCAGAAAAATCAAAAATGTTGGTTATAAATACAAAGATTAGTAGAATGTCTACACCTATGAATTGTATTTCAAGGGGTAGAGGGGAGTGGCTTTTCTCAGTCTACAGATATTTGATACATGTATAAGAACAAATTATAGATCAGACTTCTTATGAAAGAAGAGGGTTATTTTTACAGAAAGACATGTGGAAATATGAAAGACATAAATGCATCACTGACAAACATTCAAAAATGATATTTGAATGGTTTTTGTGTACGATATCAATGTGAGAGTTCTCTTCGTAAGGCAGTGCAAATACATGAAACGATTACCACTTTATATATCCATCTTATTAGTTATCTCAATTTTATTTACAAAATATCATATTTTCCCTCTTTTTCTGCTATACAAAATGAGACCTCAAGTTTTGCTATTGATCTGTTCTTTTATTGGCACACATATAGGCCATCATCCTCGACAGCTATAGATCCATTCCATTTTTGTAGATAAGGGAAATCTTTGAGAAGCAGATCAAGCTTTAACATATTAAAAATCGAACTAGACTTAATCAAAGACAAAGTGCATAAAAACTCACCGGATCAGAAAAAAGTTCATATGATATTGTATCAGGTATATCATCATCGGTGGCAGTCACTGTTGTAACACTATAGTCTATATCAGCATCCTGACAAAGAAATTCAGAGAGAAAAAAAAACAATATGAAAAGTAAACTAACTAGTCTTACTACAACTACAACATTGAACAGACTCCATCTGGGTGAACAAGCTTTTTGCCACTTAGCAATATTCTCCATATTTTTTTTAAAAGATTCTTTCATCCTAAACTTAAGTATTTCTTGAATTAATTTAGACATTTAGAAATGATCTCACTTTGGCTTCTTAGGCTGGGTCCATGCACTGAAACAGAGGCAACATCCTCTTACGATGCATGTAAATCGTACTGACAATGGTGTGAGATGCCTGTATAACTCTTTCTTTGTTATAATAGCCCCCCCCCCCCCCCCCCCCCCCCCCCCCCGCCCTAAGCTTCCTCCCGCAATGACACTTAGTGTTCTTCAAAAGGGCTAGCTTCGATCCAGTTTCTCCCAGCTTTTTGCAAGCATCCAGGACTTACATAATCAAACATAATAAACTAAATCATTCATTTTATTACTTAAATTAATTTTCCTATCAAATTTAAGATTCCTTTATCATTCAATTCAAAACCAATCAAAGCCAATATAAACATGTTCAATAGGCATTAAAGCTTTGATTAGTGTGATTTACTAAGAAAGCAATTGTCAAAGACAAGTTCATTTTCACTTGTGATGGTACAAGTAATAATGAAACATGTACCTTCATTATAAACTACAAAGCACATATAAGTTTCCATTAATTTCCTTTCTCTTTCTCAATCTACCCCTAGTTGTATTATATAATTTCTTGACATGTCCTTTTACAACTATTTTTATTCTCCAGAGTAAGACTTCGATCTTTACTCATCTTTACCTATTCCATCTTATATTGTTCTTTCCACTTTTTCAACCATCTCCTCTTTATCTCCCCCCCCCCCCCTTTCTGCTATTTTCACTTCTGTCTTCTTCTCAACTGTAACTTCTTCCCATCTTTTATTTATTCATCCTCAATCTCCAATTTCAAATCATATAGGCAAGCCACAGCAGTTCACATTGTTCTTAAGGTCTAAATAAATCACTTCTTTCTCCTCAAATTGGCACCAATTATTCATCATTTTCGACTAAAACATACTTGAAATAAATTTTTAAAAATGTATATGAAATGACCCAATGAATTTATTCAAATGGGAATAAAAAGTTAATATATTTAACAAAAATTATTGAATCAAACAAGAAAAATATATGATGTCAAATTTCCCACTGCTTTACTCATTGCCATTTAGAAATCGTAATAATAACATGTATTGACAATTAAATCATTTTCATTCATTCATGATAAAATGAACTGTTCATGTACAATGTGTAATTCCTAAAATTCTGGATGGAAAGATATTTTTTTTAAGGACATTGAAGTGATATGTGTAACTTACCTCTGAAACCTCTGCAGAATAAGGTTCATCTTGGAATTCCGGAGAATTATCATTCTCATTTCTGATGAATAAGTCTACTGTAGTCTGAAAAGACAAGAAACCAAGATATCTCGAAGAAACAAAGGAATCTATACAAATATCAAAATTATACAAAAATTAAATGCAATAAACTGTAATAGACCACATTTTTCTTTTTAAAGGTAGGCTTTACTACTTCAGCAAGAAGGGATTAGACGGCCCAGCGAGCCAGCGAGGTCACTGTGACAGGTGGCTATCTCATTAACTCAGCTCTCATTTAACATAAGAAAAAGAGGATCATGGGGGACCAACAGGCACCGATTGGGGAAGTTTTCTATATAGAGGGAGCAAGTAGCTACAAGTAGGACAGTGTGCCTTTAAAATGACTCATTCTATATACAATAAAGTTTTTAAAATACAAAAAATTTACATGTTTGGTGTATATTTCCAATTTCTTCTAAAAAGGGAAGTAAAATAAAACAGTGAATCTATTTAATGTGTACAAAAAAGATGTGCGTTTCCCAAAAGGTGTGCCCGCCACCGTTTAAATACTGGAAGATTCTAATTTGGCACTCAGGAAAACAAAGGAGATTTCATCAATAAAAAATCTCAAATAAAGCAGAAATCCTTTTGTATGTTCATCAGACATAATAATGGCTGGCCATGAATGTGATACAGGCATACATCACATGACCTGAAGAACATATTTCACAAGCCGACACAACAATTGGAGTTCTCTTGCAAACTATGAGAAAAATTAAAATTGAACTGTTAGCGATATGATTTTGCTAAAGACATCATAACAAAATTCTGAGCCGACTTAAAACCCTTCATACAACATGAGTACATTTACATTCACATTTATATATATATATATATATAATCATCAATATTATGAAGCCGTACGAATCTACACCTGAAGGATCTGCAAATTGATAAATATGACAGTGACCGCCTAAACTTAATTCAAAACGAAATCAATCCTCTAAAAAAAATCACTGTTGAAAATAATTAACAATGCAGTTTGCAACATTTCACTTTTGACTTAGTTGACCCCGGCCGTATTCAGGTGCACTACATATTCCATGATTGCATAATGATAAGAAATGGGTCTCATTGTCAAGGGGAATAAATATGCTTTTCAATGATATCAATGCAAGTATGATAATATAGTAACAAAAGAGATATTAGATTAGAGGTTCATTGATTTTAAATATTGATTTGATTTGTGTCATTGCATGAGAGAAGGTTAGATCGAACAAGTTTATCAAAATCACCTACTTGGAAACATTCAAAGATATGATTATTATCAATTTTTAAATGGTAAAATACCTCCCCCGTTTCGCACTCAAGCTCTTTGAATACTAGTTTGTGACGTCTTTTAAGAGATTGAATTTGCATAAGCAGACAATGTCCCATAACAAGCACACATTTTTAGTGCCTGTGTCATTGTAACTGTTTGATCTGTTACCTCACTAAAAATTTCAGACATGGTTCATTTTAATAAAAAAAGAATAAGAAAAAAGGGGGAAAAAAATCTGTTGTAGCTCGTACGGAAGGCACCATTGTTGATTCAGCAACGTACACCAACGTGTGCGGTATTTCGATCGGGAATGTACACATCCATTCTATTAGTCGGTAGGATTTTCAATTTAAAATTAGGCTGATTTCTGTGTGTTTCAATTGATCATTTGTCCTTGCCCTAAATTATCAGCATTAGCATCACTCTCCCTCGTAAAATGGTATGAAATAAGTTCATTTTTTGAATTAATCAAACTCATAACTAAGAAATAATTACACCGAGAATATGTTCATTTAAAGGTAATACAAAGTTTTGGGAAATTTTGAATAGGCCTACTGGGTGGATGGTGATTCTTTACAATTTTGATATATTCGGATGACCCTGTGGATGGATTATAAGCTCTAGAAATTTTAGCCCCTAAAACACTTCTGCTTTCGAGAAAAATTGAATATAAAAATTTACCGGTGCTCCCAGTAAATTTTGATGAATTTCAAAAAGCGCCTACGGCCGTACAATGGTAGCTGTGACCGTGAAAATCTCAGAATATGTAGTTGTGATACATAATTTTCAAACGGGAATAGCTAATTGGTCGATTTTAGTCTAGAAACACCGTTTTATAGCTAAATTAATATCTTGACCTTGAGAGGGAGCTATACAACATTGGGAGTTTGTTATTTACAATTTTATCACTTTAAACTTGATTTCAACCACGACAACGATCACTCAATATTGTTGGATTGCATATGATTCCAATATGTTCATTTGAACCAAATTCATGACCCCATACCAAAACTTTGTATTACCTTTAATAGTAATATGTTGTCTGCTTACACAGTTTTGGTTCCTGATGTGACATCATCAAAACATTGTTCAATTTTCTAGCGATAGGCTTGTATATCCCAGATCCTGAGAGGTGCTTTTATTTAAGTAAAATTGTATTGTCCGATACACAGTTGACCTATAACTTATACAATTTTCACCTGCAAGCCTTCTGCTTTCTAGTGATCAATTATTGCCCATACTTGTAATTTTCAATGAATGTCTACTTTAATGCTCAAACCTGAATTGCAGAACTTTTTGGAGTAATTTATGTACATGGTTTTTCTCACTTACCCTTACAGAATCTGCTCCCCATTCAGCTTTCATTTGATCAAATTTCTGGTACAAAAAAAAGAGAGTCAGCAATATCAGAAATGGAAGATTATCATCCTTCATATACACAGATCATTCTGGCAGTAAGCAATCTACCAGTACATGTATCACAGGCATCTTTATATTAAGGCGGTGATGTTCTTCCAACTTTGATCACATTTATTTTTTTTGGCAGGAAGTGTTTATTACATTGCGTCATTCTGTACATATTTGCTTTCTAATGTTATCATCTTTCTTTCATTCCCTTTCATTAAACTTTATATGGTATGGTATCAAATCCCACTGCTGCCATCAGATTCAGGTAAAACAAAATTAATGCTCTGACCAAGCAAAGTGTTGATACCTAAATCACTATTTTCTGTTGTTCATAATGGATAAACAAAGGGTCAGCATTATTCCTTTCAATTTAAGTCAATTTTATCAATCATCCTTATCAAATATGTATTGAATAAAAATTGATAAAACGAGAGATGAAAGGATCACGCCTGCAAAAAAGCAAAAGGCTTGTACAATAGAAGGCAACTGAAGAATTTTAATCAGTCAATTTCAGAGCAATTCAGAATTGGAAGAGGATACAGTTCAAATGCACATTCATAAATTTTCCAGATAAGACCCTCCCTCCCATTAGAGCTTCTGTGAAGAAAAGTCTAGAAAATCCTAGTGAAATTTTGACCCTTTTCTGATCATTCTTATTTCAGCACCATTGTTCCAACATTTTTTCAATTTTTCCTTATTAACAATCATGATTATTAACGAAGGAAGTAATAATATATAATAAACAATCGTAAAGATACAACAATGAAAAAATAATATAAAGTAGAAAAGAGAAGAAGATTTGGTCATGTTTTACTATTGATAATGCAGGGCTAATATGTCACATTATTTATTTATGATAGAACATGTGATAAACAATGCATTTATTGTTGTTACCTCATAATCCATAGGAGCTTTTACGGTGACGTTGCCAGAATTCGGATCGACCTTTAGGTAGTCAAAGGCATCAACATAACCTGATGGGATATTAGCATCATTCATGTCATAGATGCCGTATGCGAAAGTTTTTGATGCATCATCAGTTTCAGTGGCCAAGAGAGTTCCAATATAATCATCTGATGAAAAAATACATAGAGGCTGTAGTATATTATTTGAGGAATCCAACTCACTCCATAACATCAATTTAGTGCATACCGTTGTTTAAAAATCAATTTCCTTTTAGAATAGTGGAAACCATTTTGTCAGAACATCTATCATTACCTGTGCAGCTTTGCCTTGCAAGTACAGTAAAAACTAGTTATTAATCAAATTCACAGTTCACTATTGTGATTTCTTGATTTTTCTCTAAGAGTGTGCGATTTCAGACCATTTCTATTTTCACCCATATATTGTCATGGAAATGGCACTTTTATTTTCCATTCTAAAAATATTTTACAGATGTGTTGTTATCGTAACACTTCCAATCCTCCTGAATCATTTGTGAGAGACACCTATTCGTTCAAAAGAAACAACTAATGGGAGCAAAAAATAAATATCATAAGAACCTCACAATAATATATGTAGCAGAACAGGATTACTCAAAATATTGAAGGTATTTTTAGAGAAATTTCAGGCAAATTATGCAAGCTTTGATATGTAACCTTCTCAAGAAACATACGAGCGGGGCATATTATTTTTTCACATATTTATTAAAAATTACAAAGGTTAGTAAGGGCACCTGAATAATTTAGCTGTTAACTTTAAATATAATTTATTAGTAATTAATCACTGTGAACTTAAATATGCATACAAGTAGGAGCTACTTTATGGTAACATGTACTAAAGAATGGAAAATGGTTAAAAAAAACTTTGCTTAGAAAGTAAATTTATTGATGACTCATGCTAGAGAGTATAACATTTTCCACCATCACAAAGAATAAATATTTAAAAAACCACGGCAATTCCAATTTAGCATTAATTGTGCGTTACCTGTTAAAATGTATGAACATTACAATGACATATTACATAATCCAAAGATGATTTGTATCTAGGCAATAGAATAGGTGAGCACAAATTGTCTTAAATTGATCTCTTTAAAAAATTCTGATCACGTCCTTTCAACATATAAAACCAATGTATTGATAGTGCAAAAATCTGACGGATTGAAGATTGCAACATAAATTTGGAATACGGTACCTGGTATTGAATATTCAGAAATCTCTGTATATTCCAAGTCTTTCGTCCAAGTTACTGCTCCTTGACCTGTTCAAAAGAAAGACAAAAATATTATATTTACATCTGTACAAAAAAATATTACTCCTCCTCATTGGAATAATGCTCAAACAGCAGAAGTTGTCTAATTATTTCAGGGCATTGGAATATAAAAGATACAGTTGATTGCATCTCCTTTACTCAATGTCCTTCATATTTGATAGTAACAATCATTTTCATATTACAGAAAGCTCGTATTGTTTGCAAGATATAACAAATTGTAGCATTTTTACAAATGATTGTAGGTCTGTTTTTTTATGTCACATGAATCATCTCAATTGAATAAATGCTTAGAAATATTTAGACCATACCTTCCTTTCCACAATGCGTTAGTAGGAACAAGGGCTACATTCAAAGGTTAAGTTCAGAGAAATGTTAAACATACTTTGTAGGATTTTTCATTCGTTTTGTGTTAGTGTGGCAGAATAGGAAGGAAAATGTACCCTGAACAGATTGCTTGTCAAATGCCCTGCTCATATTTTATATACAATGTAACATCTGAAGTGTTTGGACCAAACTTTCATGCCAAATGTTTGTGTAGTATCATACAGTAACGTAATACATGTCCATGTACAGTGAATGTGTCTTCCATCAAGTCTGAGTCTATTTAATATCGATTTGAAGATTCCAAAACCACACAGTATAAACCACTTCTTATGTGGTACATTATTAACCTTTCCCAATAGTTTCCAAACATTTTTTGCATGCCAAGGGGACCCATTTCACAAAGCATTTTTTCAATGACAAATGACAAAAATCAGTGACAAATCTGCTGATAACCAATCAGAAGCAAGGATTTCACTAGCTTACAACAAAAAACTGTCATTTGTCACTGATGACAAGTTTTGTAAAATGGGGCCCAGAAATCAACTTCATCTTTAAAATAGCAGCCATTTTCCAAAAAAAAATCAAATTGGGTCTTGATGTGGCATTTTCACAAATAGGCAGCTAGATGACAATTTCAGATTATAATTATTCATAAAAACACCTTTAAAAAAAAAAAATTCTGGTGGCTTACATAGTAGATCTCAATTAGATTTGAAGCTTTTATTAAAATTTACCTTTAAAAAAATAGAAAACAATGTGATTAGCAGTCACACATGAATTTTAAGAGGAAACGTTATCACTCTATTTAACAGTGCGAAAAATATCATAGGGAATATATAGCCTACCAAATAACAACATATAACATTCATGACAGTTAAAAATGACCAGTAAGCCGAAACATGGACAGCATTTCTTTTATCTGATAAGGATATTTTTCATAAGGCGTGTAATGATTGAAGTTTGCCCATATTACATTTAAAATTTATATGATATGCACCCAGGCCATTAACATACCGATATAAAAGAGTTTGATTTCCTTTGTAACTCCGTTGAAATATAATATGATATAAAGTTAATGATTATGATGGTACATGTATATATAGTTCATACATTGAGCTTTTACCTCCAAAACATCATATCAATAAATCTTCAAATGTTTATGCACATTCAATAACATGCGCATCTGCTTGGCCCCTTTCTAACATGACACAGTAAAAGTTTTAAAAAACCACTTTATCTTTTATCCATAAATAAATGGTACGATATGGTATTTATTGAATCATGCATCGCAGTTACATATACTGAATTTCACATGGATATCCATTGCATTTTAAAAAGAGTGTACAATTTAAAACAGTATATTTACATAATAATAAGTATATTTCACAATGTCGAGTGAAGGTGAATAAAAGAGTAAATAAGCACAAAATTAGGTCCCCAGGCCACTCACATATCGCAAATCAATATGCTTGTGCCATTGTAATTGCCGCAGGATTTTTGAAGGCGGCATATATAGTGTAGATTGTGAACGAGGCATTAGAATCTTGAACTTTAGATCGAAGGTAATCAAAACCATACAAAACTCAACCAAACCCAAAAGGTAAACATTGTAAAAACATTTAAGGCAGGTGCTAAACAATATATATCATATTTGTTAACACTTATACATGTTTCAAATGCAAGCATCGCAAAGCAACATTTATTGGGACAGATTGGGGGCATGCTGACTCGGAATGGAACATGAACAGTTTATTCCTGTTCATGTCATTTATTGCTATTTTGATACTCTGGACTCGAAAATGTATCCGTATTATTCCCCATTTTGATCTCCATTCTATATTTCATAGCCTGTTACTAAGTTACCATCATCCTCATTCTCCTTTTTTCATCATAATTATTATTATGATGCTATTTAATGTTATTTTTATTATTATTATTATCATTATCATTATTATTATTATAATCATTATTTCCATTACAATTATTATTATGTTCATTAAAAGACATCCACTGATATATGCACATTGCACATGATTTACAGTCAGTAACTCCATTTTCAGTCAATAATTAATTGAAAGTCAACATAAAAGAAATGGAAAGATTGACTATATGTGTGGGGTGTGTGTGTGTGTGTGTGTGTGTGTGTGTGCGCGTGTGTGGATATGTGTATGTGTGTGCGATGCCAAGCTTTACATACTGATTAATGCATAGCATAAAATATGTAATGGAAAAATGATCAGCCTAGCATGCTAGAGCACGTATTTATGATATACAGTGTGTCCCAGAAAAAACGAAACCGAGAACTATCAATGTTTTATCATAACTTAATCACAATTATAATTAATAAATGACACATATTTGGAAAGCTTAGATCCTCCTCTTTCATTTGATGCAACTCATATGATGCAAATTTCACACATAAGTGATTTAAAGCAATTTGAAGAGAGGAAACCAAAAAGTCATTTGGCGGGCGGTATCTGAATTTCAAGGAGAAAATCACATTTCTAGAAAGTTCAATTTCTGCTCTTTCATATGACACCTCAATCAGGAAAAATGAGCCAGGAATAACAGAGTTCTGTTTGTTTAAAGTAATGCTTGCATTTCCATAATTTGATCAAACAAGTTCGTTTTCACTGGCTACCTGCCTTTGCAACAAACAGATTTGACAAAAGACTTAACTCCGTTTCGTTGCAGATCAGCCATGCATCAGGTCTTTCGTCTTCTTTGTGCATGGCTGATCATCAACGAAACGGAGACGCACTGTATAGTAAAATTTAATTACACAAACATCACAATTATCACTTCAGATTGTAAATGGAGGCATGTACATTCATTCCCCAAACATTCCTCACTTTAAACCTTTGGGCTGAAAATATATCAACTTTCAGGTAGTTTGTCCATATGTTCTTTTCCCCAGATATTTCTTTCTGATAAGACCAAGAACCAAGCGATTTTTCTTACCAAGAGATACAGTAGCCGCTAAAACTAAGATGGTTAAAAGGCAGGACATTTTGCCTTGATGAGATCTGTCAAAAAAGACAGAAAGAAAGAAAGGCAAACAACGGTTGAAATAATGAAGAGATAACTGATCAAAATAATCATGAATCATTCTGTTAAATGGACAAGGCATCTTCGTTCTTTGGGTTTATTGGTCACTTGTTCATTTGATCTTTTCCTCAATAGGCCCCAAATCAGCATTTTTTTTCTGTGAGTCATAAATATTAAGTCCTAGGGACAACATGAAATATAGAAGATTATCACTTAGTGCTTTTTTTTTATACCATGAAGCAGATTTTTTTTCTTCATTTTAACAACATTGCAAGTCATTCTAACTCCAGAATTAAAATGAAACCAGTTTGAATAACATATTCAAAGTTATGTTACCAAATGGGTATAATATAATTTGTCAGATTTTTCTGAATGAGTCAAAATGTTCTACCTGCATTTCTTACTGTCTGGGAATTATTCATAGAATGAAACATAAACCTGTTTAGACCGTTACTCGCATTAGCAGAATAAAGAATCATGGATAGATTACTGATGGACTTTGAAACGGTCATTGCAGTCTCCACTTAGGAAGAAGTAGTTTTATATGTCAAAATTGTTGGAATGTTTTTCTACTGGCCCTCACAGATTTCTTTAAAATGTATTCTTGAATGCAGAGTTTAAAAAAAAAGGGATATGGCCAGATGATATTAATTCCTAGTTTCTCATTCCCTTCTCGAGTCCTTTTCTTCAGCCCATCTCAGTTTGGCTGTTACTTGATATTTTTGTTTTGAAATTCAATAAATTGAGGACATCTATAGGATGGGGTTTACACAAACCATGAATATATTGCAGGTTCAAATTGTTTTGAGCCTCTCTAGTGCATCTGCAAATGAAATTGAATTAATAAAACTTTGTGTTAAAATTTACCCAATGGCATTGAACTTTGTATAGAAAAATATCCAATTTAAAAT
The DNA here is from genome assembly GCA_035222895.1 of Strongylocentrotus droebachiensis. Taxonomy (NCBI): domain Eukaryota; kingdom Metazoa; phylum Echinodermata; class Echinoidea; order Camarodonta; family Strongylocentrotidae; genus Strongylocentrotus; species Strongylocentrotus droebachiensis. The sequence continues at coordinate 191 of JAVYIG010001507.1, read as the reverse complement.
GAAACTGCAGTAGTTAATTTTACTTGTCCTAAATTTACCGGTAATGAAAATAATAAAAATTGTACTGTTCTAATACAATATATTCAACTTTGGGGCAAAAATGTTCTAATGATAGAACAAATGCAAAGGATAATCCTAGGAACATATCTTTTGGCAATACAAAATATTGTACAACTTCTTGAAAAGGCCAG
>JAVYIG010001506.1:277247-329037 GCA_035222895.1 Strongylocentrotus droebachiensis | reverse complement strand
GAAAAGGGTCACGAGTCACAGTAACAAAAAGGGCAACAATATCAGAGGTGATGGGAAAATTCCCGCACCTGAAAACAGGTACTCAAAAAAAGTGCCCCCCCCCCCCCCCCCCACTGGGAGTGCCGCCTCTGGCCTAAATGGCAAAAAGTAAAAGAAAAAATCCCGGAAAATCATGTCAATCAGCAACATTTGTAAATCACTGGTATCGAATTGGAAATAAGCCACGTTTGAATTTTATTGGGGGTCAACTCCCCCCCCCCCCCCCCCATCAGTACGTCAGTGCGTGCATGGGAACATACATAGGCCGATAACATAACGTGTGTCAGGTATCACACTCTCTATGTTGTCAATTACGGAAACGAAATCTAGAAAACAAAGAGCTTCGTATAAAAGAGAAAAATGTGTATTCTCACCTCAACTTTAGCATAAAGCTGGGATTTTTTACCATCGAACCGATCAGAGCCGTGATGGCAAAGACGACGACATAAGCGACTAGTCTTGCAAAACAGTCACGTGGACAGGCCTCTTGAACAGCCGAAAAGTGATCGAAATTATCGAAGGTGTTATCCTGGAGTGTGGCATTCGATCCCATACAAGTACACTCCGAGTAGAAATACTGTGAAGGCACAAAATGTCATTTTAAATCTTTAAGGTTAGAAATCAAAGTCATTCCCCCCCCCCTCCAAAAAAATAATAAATAAAATAAACATAAAAAAATAGGGCTTCCTAAAAACAACCTTTTAGCTAATTCATTTGAGGCCTTCAAGTGAGCTCTTCCACTCGGGATTTAAATTCCGGGACTGGATTTTTACTTGGCTGCATAAAGTGTTAAGACGCCAATATGCAAGCACTGCAGATGAGCACCTAATAAACTAAACAACATCCTCACGTTTGGATCGAGTGCTGAGTATAAAAGCAGAAGACTTAATACCTGCATAAATGGAAATTTATCATCAATTATCCTCCATATAACATAATTATTAATAGATAAACAATAATGTGTATAGATGCAACTCCGTAACAAAATAGTAACGTGCTTATCAAAATGTCAAAAATCGAAAACTAGGGATAGTTGAGTTTTTGTTTCAGACCGCAAATGCCTTCAAAGTGCATGGTTATTATCTTATTCTTATTAATGACATTTCTAGTGCCCGTTTAGAACCTAATATTGCCATGAAGGTAATTTTATACCCCAAAAATGTGTGAAATTTAGCCAATACAATCATACCAATTCAGCTCCACTTGAAAAAAATACGGTGACCGTTAATTAATTAATTAATAATAACAAAACATGGGCAGGGGTTGTGCGTATTATAACCAACAAGAAAAAGCCAACAAAAAGACAACATCGGCATTGGCCGGAAAAAAAAGGTATAAGGCGCTATTTCAATTTTTTCAACGGCTGGTTCAAATTATTGAATATTTTAGGTGCACTACAATTATTATAAATCGTTATATTTATGGATATTTCAGCCGTCTCTGAACCGATTTTGATCAAACAAAGATGAGTTTGTCATGAAAGGTGAAATTCAAAGAAGATCACAAATATGTCAACTAATGTATCACTAGAAACTGGTAAGCTAACAGATGGCCATCGGACAAGTTTTAGGTCAACTACATATCGGGTGATTTATACAAATACAAATACAACCACCTCCATAGCAGCTGGGATATACGAGAGATTTGCCGGAAAAATAACGATGTATTAATGACGTCACTATATGGACCAACACTGCCCAAGCAGACGACATCCCATAGAGAATGACATCATTGCAAAGCTATTATTTCTCAAATTATAATGAGTTTAGTGTATATAAATGTAATGGCATGTCAAACCATTCAAAAGGGGATATGACCCGATTCTGATAACTAAAATCTTTTGCTTGTAAATACACAGGATAGGGGTTATTTAACAATCAAAGAAACCAGACTTTCAAATTGAAAAACCCCCGGAATGATATTTAGGACGGCATTTGTTTCCTCTTGAAACGCCGAACATACCCTGGTGTGTGCAGCTGAATATACAATGGCGTCTTATTTTGTTTACAAGCGACAGATTCCTTTATTTTTGTATCGCTGCATTTGTCATCAAAATAAAACCATGCGCGGGATTTAGAGTGAGGCAATAGATTATACATTTAGCCTGACGGTAGTGAAGTAAGAGAAAGAACTCAAGAGAAGGTGAAAACACAGGCACTGAAAATGTGTGAGATGTCATGGGACATCGTCTGCTTGTGCAAATCATGTCCATACTGTGATCTCACACATCTCAGCAGCGTTCGGAGAGCTCTTCAGGTGCTATGCCGGGGCTGTATTTAAGCGTTTTGTAATTTATAATAATCATTACTTCGAATGTTTCCAAGCATTGAATTTTGATAACCTTGTCAATCAAAGTTTCAACTTTGCAATAATGAAAATAAAGTTAGTTTTTAAAATCAATGAATATCTACTTTAAAATTGTTCTTTCAAATTTGACACTCAGATTTTCATTATCTCACAAAAAATTATTTTGTGTGGCGCCCTCTGCAACAAAAACTCAACTATCCCTTTAGGAAAAATATACTGACAATCTTTTAGCGATCGCTTAAAGACGACATCAGTAAAATCCGAAACATGGTCGAAATTCAATCAATCGTCTAACCGATGTAGAAGTTTCGGGACGTCCCGTCGAACGTGGTTCCTGCTTCATAAGACGCACATCCAGCATGGCAAGGAGTGATGTACGTCACGTTATCCGATCCACATACAGGTGTGTATACACCAGAAGGGCACGGGCAGTCAGAAAGACAGGTAGGTGTTAGATTGATTCTAGAAAGAATGATGGAGGGGGGGGTGGGGGGGGGGGTAAATTCATGGTGGTTAAACGTCTACATTCCAAACTATATAGATAGAGGTAGGACTGATGAGGCAAGAGCTAAATCTGTTTATAAAAACAGTCTTTCGCAAAATCATGAAAATAGCCAGAGAGAATATTACTTTATTAATTGGGTGGTATTATAGGGCTAAACATTGGTTTAAATAAAGAGGTGCAAGATAATTTCGCAAGGGGCATGGGGGCGAAATGGCATCCCCCCTCCCCATTGAGACTAGTCCATATTCTGTCCGTTTTTATATATATTTTATTCTTCAATCACACGCATCCCACACACAGCGTGGTGTCCCCCAAAATAACCGAATGAGAGGCAAGGACAACTGTCACCGGTTCAGCGTTGAAAGTGTATTATTGTGGGAAAAAGTCTAAGCTGTGGACTACATTGAGGCCAGAGATGATATTTTTAAGTTGTAATTTTGGGAGGACCTTGAGATAAATGGCTGAAAATAAATTAGGGGGGGGATAAAATCGGGAATAATTTCTGTTCCTAGCCCCCCCCCCCCCTCCCCCCCCACTCCCCCCCCCCCCCCCCCCCCCACCCCACATCCAATAAGAGGACATTCATGGGAAGGGCCGATGGGACTGGAAAATTCATGCGGGCAAAACGGTAACCCCTGTCCATACAGAGGTCATTGAAGCTTTACCAGGACTAGAAACAAAATGCATATAAAAGGTGATAACACCGATATGGCCAAGTGGTTTCAGTATACCAAAGTGTGACGTCATACTGGCCAAGTTGTCAAGGTTGCTGGTTCCAACCGATTTCGTGCCAAACGATGGCATGTTGATCATACCAGCGTCAAATACTGCATTTGCCCTGCTCCAGCCCGTTGCTTGAATGATTTCGCGGTGAACCTCATGTGCAGGCTCTAAGCGAATATGACGTTAGCACTTCGGTACTCTAGTATATCACTTACTCGCTCTCTCCTGGGTACGGGACGGTAATACCAGCTATACTCGGGTTGCCGCACCCGACAAAGAAATTGAGTGCGGTCAGCACGAAGGTGATACCGCAGATGCTCATTGCCATGGCACCCAGACCCTTCATGGTCAGTTTCATCTTCTTGACCAGAAGACCACCGAACAGGTTGCCAAAGAACCCTGCAGGCGCCAACGTGCAACCTAGAAAGACAATGATTGGGGAGTTTAAGTTAAAGGTACTATGTTCCATTTGCAGTCCCCAAAAATGAAAAGTTAAATTCCAACGGCATTTGAAAGACAATACTAATTTAGAACTTCCCTCAAAACGAAAGGGCTTGAAAATGGCTTTTAGTGGGAAAATAACGACCCATTAGTTGTCGAATCGACTTAAGTGATTGCAATCACCTAAGTAATAGTCTGATTTTCAGACCCTTTTACTGAATGGTCGTATGTTTTGTACTGCACAAAGAGTCTATCAGTTTAATTTTGGCCATTACAAGAAGTGGGTTATTGATGTAGACAAATGCTCATGTACCTGTTACAGCTCAAATTATGTATGTTATTACCGAAGAAAAAAAGATGTCAGTCAATCACTCAATAGTGTCTGACAGTGAAGTCTAGAAGGTTAACGGGTTTCCTTGCATAATTTGAATACTAGGACACTGCTAATGTTTAAATTTCACAGATAGGACATACATGGCATATTCATAATTCCTGCAAAGTTCTACAGAATTTGATGTTGGCTGCAAAAGGGACATAGTATTTTTAAGGTAATGTAAGTTTTTGGAGGAGTGGGGGTACGGGGTAGTTACATAACAATAAATTACGTATTTATTGCCATATGGAAGTAATGGCTAATAATAATATACATTAATTTGTCCCTACCATGCAGAATATGGCCATGTAGGGGGTAGGAGTAAAGGCACATGCCCTCGTCAATTAATACTACAGATCTGGTACCATGTACGGAAAATGTTGAAAAATTGAATATAAATGTTATGAAACTTCGAGTACACAGATGATGCAATTTCTTCCATTCAATCCAAGAGGGGGGGGGGGGGTGATGAAAACAAATTAAAAGATGAGGAAAGATAACACGATCTACATACCTTCGCCTTTTATTTACCGCGTTACACTGATCACACAGTAGCAAATAATGGAGGAACATGCCCAGAATTGAAGAGCGAAAATGAAGAAAAAAAGATAGGGGGCCTCTAACGAAAACATCATCCTTCAATGTCCAAACCAGTGGCGGGTATGAGAAGGGGCACCACCGGCCAATACATCCTACCCCGCCCCCTTTAATACAAACAACTTATTTGGAATACTCTCACTACACAACGAAACCGCCCCTCATTTGAAATTTCGGAATTGCCTGCCCCCCCCCCCCCCCCCGCCCATCCCCGACCAGCTTTCACAAGTCCCGGATCCGCCCCTTCCCTAGACTAGTCTTACACCTACCGAGAATAATCGACGTGACGGCAGGTGTGACGTCATATTGGGTTTGGATGTAACGGCCCACGAAGGAGAAGAATCCCGACATTGAAGCGAGTTCAGCGCTCACGGCGAGAAGGCATGTGACATAGGTGAGGTTTGTCAACAGGCGACTCATAGCCTTGATATAACCTGAGATTTAAAAAAAAAATAGAAACAAAGAAGAAATAATTAACTAACGCGGTCGGAAAGAATTTCGATAAAATCAGGCTATATGGCCATTTCAATGGCTTTATCTTATCCATCACCTGTTGAAATCAATGCACGTTCGACTGCCGTTTTACGTAAAATCATAACATAATTTCTGTGGGATATACAATGGGGTATTGAGATTTTGAGCTGATTTCTCGAAAGTCTAAGTGATTATGTTAACAGGACTGTAACAGGGGCGGATCTAGCTTTTTGCTAAAGGGGGGGGGGTGACCCAATGAAGATGCCATTTTTTGTTGCCATTTTGAACCCCCGTAAATGTTGTTTTCCTGGCATCTACTAACACATTGCCATTGTGTTAGTGCACATCACATTTTCACTTGGCAGCCCAAGACGGGGAGTAAACCCCCTATACCCTCCCCTCCGCTCCCCCATAGATCCGCCCCTGGGACATTAAAATCATTAAAATCATGCCTCCAGAACTAGCGAGGATATTAATGGAGAAGAAACTTTCTTGATGTATACATGTACGTTGACTTAAAACGTTGAAGAGGGGGATGGGTGCATTTGCGAGCGTTTGTCGTGAACGCCGAGCAGAGGTGGATAGCGGTCTTATACGAGAAGCCATTACCCTTATCATTATCATCATCATCATCAAAACAGAAGAGCATTCAATTTAAATGTCGAAAATGATCATCGCTGGCACATGAATGCAACATAAATCATATATTTCTAATTACTTTTTGTAAGCTCTTCATCGCTTTTAGGAACTAATATACCCCAGTCACATTGACAAAAAAATCGACCAATATTCAAGAAAATCTTTGTCTGTTTCGGGGTTATATAACTTTTCTTTGGCAGGCCGATTATCGGTTTTCCGTCAGTCTCGACGGTGTGACGGGAGCATTAGCCATTGTCGTCATAATCGTAATTGATACCTTTAATGAGGTCCATTATGGATGTCCCCTCCTTCGGCATCATCTCCTTCATCATGTAGATGTTGGGAGAAGACGAGTTCTCTCGGTCGAGCGGGATGTTCATTTCCTTCAACTCCTCTTTTGTCCCTTCAAGTTCAAGATGAGGCCATTCCTGTGGAGTGATATATTTGGTCAAAGTCAAATCGCTTCTTATTTCTTTGCCTCGCATGTGCAATATTGCACAATTGCCCATTTTCCGTCCTCATTAGCTCCATGATAACCCTTTTAAAAACCGTCAATACTACTGGGCCAGAAGGGATTAGACCACACAGCGAGGTCACTGACAGGTGGCTATCTCATTAACTCAGCTCTCAACTAACATAAGAAAAAGAGGATAATGGGGGACCAACAGGCACCGATTGGGGAAGTTTTCTATATAGAGGGAGCTACAAGTAGGACAGTGGGGCTTTAAAAGATTTCTTCACCTAATCTAAACTCATATCATGCGGGGTGTTGCAGGCACAAACCTTTGAAAGTCGTAACGGATAACAGAGGGTCTGAACTAGGAGGCTATACTGAGACAGCACAGAGACTGACAGATTTAGGCTCCGCTTGCGACTTTATGGAATTGTGTTTAAAGAGTACTTGCTGAACATGACATTTGAATGTGACCTGATTGCGTGTACCACACGCTTTCAAAAAGCCAAAGAAAAGTTGTGGACATTTACATACCCAAATAAGAGCCAGGCACAACTAGACTATATCCTAGTGAATAAAAAGTGGAGAAATAGTGTGAAAGACTGTCAAGCTTATAACACTTTTGGCCCCTTGAACTCGGACCATCGAATAGTCTCCACCAGAATACAACTAAGCTTGAGAAGCAACAAGAAGATAAAAGTCAAATCAAATCTTCCTCATGACTGGCAGCTCTTTAAATCAGATAGTAGTATTAAGGAAGCATATACAGTGGAGGTCAACAACAGATTTGAGGCATTGTATCAAGACATCAAGAATCCTACAGCGAATAGATCTACTCCGCACTGATAGAAGCTCACGAAGGAGCAGCCACGAAATAGGTACCAAAGAGAAAGGGCAAGAAGAAACGGGTGCCATGGGAAAACGAAAAGATCAGGGAGAAACGGAAATGCCTTAAAGTAGCATATAATAAAAAAAAGAATGGCGCACCAACTGCCGAACATGCAGAAACACTTGGCAAAGCCAAGAAAGATCTCCAGGATGCATACGATGAAGAGCAGTCAAATTACATAGCTCAAAAATGCACTGAGATCGAGATTGGTGCAGTCCAACAGCAGACTAGGAAAGTATGGAATATTGTGAAAGAGATCACTGGAAGGCCTCGACCCCAGTGGATCAGCTTAGAGGTAAAACACCACAAGAGAGACTAAACCAGTGGAAAGATCACTTTTCTAATCTACTTGGTCAACCTCCACCAGATAACAACAACCCAGTAAGGAAGATGGTCCAAAAGACACTCCCAATCAAAACAAGCAAATTTACCATTGGAGAACTCAAAGTGGCAGTTACCTCCCTCTCCAATAATAAATGCCCATGTGTGGATGGAATCCCAGCAGAGGTATGGAAGTCTGGTGCCCTTGACCAACAGCTTCTGGACGTATGCAACAGAAAACTTATCCATGGCGAGAAACCAGACTTGTGGTCTAGGAGCATAATAATCCCTGTACCCAAAAAGGGAGATCTCACTACCCCTCAAAACTACCGTGGTACAGCACTGACCCCAGTAGCTGCAAAAGTATTCAACAAAATGCTTTAGAATTGAATCCGTCCTCACCTGGAACCCCTTCTCCGCAAGAACCAGAATGGATTCCGTCCAGGAAGATCTACAGTAGCGCAAATTCTAACTTTGCGAAGACTGGTGGAAGGTATTAAAGCAAAGCATCTGACAGTAGTGCTTACGTTCGTTGATTTTAAGAAGGCCTTTGATTCAATCAATAGGAAGAAGATGTTAGAGATCTTAAGAGCCTATGGAATACCACACACAATAGTTACAGCAGTTGGAGTGATGTACAAAGATACCACAGCTCAAGTACGTTCACCAGATGGAGAGACTGACTCCTTAACCATCTTAGCAGGAGTGCTTCAAGGAGATACCTTAGCATCATACCTATTCATCATAGCATTGGATTATGCTCTAAGAATGGCTACTGAAGGGTTCGAGGATCTAGGCTTCACCCTACAGGAAAGGAAAAGTAGCAGATATCCTGCTGAAATGATCACAGATACCGACTTTGCTGATGATATTGCACTAATCTCAGACAATCTGGAAAAGGCACAGAAGCTCCTAGAACAAGTAGAGTCTGCAGCAAGCCAAGTCGGCCTACAAATAAACAGTACTAAGACAGAATTCATGATGTACAACCTTCGTGAAGGCGAGATCTGTACTGCTGACAGGACAAAGCTGAAGCAGGTCCAAGACTTTCAGTACCTTGGCTCGTGGGTTGATCAGTCAAAACAAAACCTGAATATCCGAAAGGCGAAAGCCTGGACGGCTTTGAACAAGCTGACAGCCATTTGGAAATCAAACCTCGGTAGAAAACTGAAAGTCCGTTTCTTTAGGGCTTCAGTGGAAACTGTACTGCTCTATGGATCAGAAGCCTGGACATTGACGAGTAGCCTGGCAAAACAACTGGATGGTTGCTATACAAGACTCTTGAGAGCAGCACTAAATGTCAACTGGAGTGACCATAATTATGACCAATATTGAACTATATTGGGACATTACACCGATCTCAGCCAGACTGAGAGACCGTCGCCTCCGTTTCAGTGGGCACTGCTGGAGGAGCAAGAGTTAAATCATTTCACAAACGCTCTTCTGGGAGCCCTCAAGGGGGCAAACGCACCAGAGGGCGCCCAGCAATGACTTACATTGACCAGTTAGAAAAAGACACATGTCTACCAAGACAGAATCTAGGAGCTCCCAAAGATCATGGAGAATAGAACTGAATGGAAAAAGCTTGTCAAATCAGTGCGAGTACGCTCGACCTAGTAGTAGTAGTTTAAAGAGAAGGTTGAGTTCTGGGAAGAGGTGCGAACATTAATTTATTAGCATTATCATTGTTATTATGCTAGTGTGGAAGGACATCAGATTAAAAAAAAATGTTCCCTGAAAAGCATGGCTCTTCTGTAACATCATAAAAATCGGGACGGATTTTTATGCAAAATGTTTGTGTAGTCTCATATACATCTTTCTGCGTACACTGAGTGCTTGTAAGTTTCCAAAACTAGGTCAAATTTCTTATCATTTTGATAATTCTAGAACCTAGCAGCAATACTTATATGCTAGATGATCAACCTTTTCTGATCGATTCCACACTGTCTCTTTTACAATGCAATCACATGATCAGAACTTAACTTTATCTGTGTCCAACTAGAGTTTGGACTTATTATTGTTTGACAGGATTTGTAACTTCAGCCCTTGACTCGGAAGGTGTGCAAGGTCAGATAGAACAATTATAACATAAATAAGATATATATAAAAAAGAACCTTTGGAAAGAAGAAGAATGGTATACTAGTGAGAAGAAGTACGCCACCATAGACGATATACCCTAGCCACCAGGCACCGATCCAGCGAGGATCTTTGTCATCGTAGCCGAGCTCGTCTACATCGATCATATAGAAGTCGGAGTGAAGGGCGAGACTGAAAGCACTGACGCTAAAGGCGAAGACCGGTGCAAGACTGCCCATCATGAACAGAGCGGCTGCGAGGGGAACAGAAAAACAAATGTCATAAGGAAGGAAGGAATATGGATTCCTTTTTATATTTAAAAGCTCACTGCAGTACTTGTAGCTACTTGCGCCCTCTATATAACAAACAATGCCTAATCGGTGACCATTGGTCCCCCATAATCCTCTTTTTCTTATGTTAACTGAGAACTGAGTTGATGAGATAACCACCTGTCCAGTGACCTTGCAAGGCAGTCTAATCCCTACTGTAAACTAGTACAGATAAGCTTAACAAAAAACACGTCATTTTGCTTTAATTTACATTTACCACTCTCCACCTAGGTGTAGTAAATGGGTAGGAATTAGCGCCTTAGGGCAGCTGGGCCTTGAGCATATCTTGATGGGATGGATATGTGAGCGATATAAATGTAGCTGTTATTATCACTCTTTTATTATTATTATCATGTTATATTGTTACTATCATTATTTATTTATTCAATTATTTATTATTTATTTATTTATTTATTTATTTATTTATTTATTTATTTATTTATTTATTTATTTATTTATTTATTTATGATATTTAAAAATACTTTCATGAATGGTGGTGGTTATTTTAACTGACTGCTAAGAAAGCATAAATGCTTGTAAGTAAGCAACCAGATGGCCGACGGCTTTAGGTCCTCTCCGGGGGACCTGGTAATGAGGATTAATGCCTTACCAAAGGGCACTAGCACATCGTCATGGTTTCGAACCCGGGTCACCGGATTACGAGACCACTGCTCTACCGACTGAGCTATCGCGCCTCCCATAAATAATCATTTTTATCATTATTATTAAAAATGATCATCATCATCATCATCATCGTCATCGTCATTATCATCGTCGTCATTATTAGAATACGAGTTGAAATCTTACGTCTCGTTGTTATTCGTGATACATATCTTTTTGTTAGGCATGTTCCGACATTTAGTCCTTTTAGAAATATGGATGGGCAAATCATTGACTGGTGACCCGGCGATCGGGCGACAACTGGTTGTGACTTCATCACTTCAATTATATTGGTTTGAAGCTAGGGTTGTAACTGAGTTTGGCGTTATAATGTTATGGTTATTGTAGATGGTTAGGGTAAGGGTTTGGGTTAGGTATAACTAAATTGTTAGGTCCAGGGATGAAGTGAACAATGGGGAAGATATTGGCAGCGGAGCATCGTTCGAGGAAACAGTGTCGTAGAACCACCTAGATTTTCTTGTCAGACTATGTAACCATGGTAACCAGATGAAAGACTTACCGACATGCACCGAAGATGATGACTTTGGGTACACCGTCATCGATATAGGTGATGCCAAGAGGGAAGAACCCAGCTGCTCCGATGCCACACAGAGCCTGTCCAAGAAACAACCAAATCGCTCTGCTGTATTGGGCACCTGAAGCAGCTTCCTCAGCCGCAGAGCCCTTATCCACATCATCAACGACGTCATCTTCGCATAGAAACACCTGCGGCTCCTTCATCAACATCGGATCGGTGTCGTTTTTCAGTCCGTCATCGCCCCCGCCAACGAACTGCGGGATGGCACTGACGAAGCAACCGATGGAGAAGATGATCGTTAGGATGCCGATGATACGTGGTCGGTGGCTCTTAGCGCCGAGGTAGGCCAGCGGTGTGACGATAATGAGCGCGACGATGTCATTGATGGTGAGAAGGAACCCGACTTCGGAGCTCTTAAACTTGAACTCGCGTTGGAGGGTGGTCAGGATCCCCGTCGTGTAGGCCCCTTGTACACCGAAGTAATTGAAGACGGCGAAGGAGAGTAGAGCCGTGAAGACTACTGGCCGGTTGAAGATCCCACAGCACCGAGGGGACGTCATGATCCGTTCGGCAAAAGCTGACTGTCAGAATATTGGGAAGCTTAGACTGCAAGTGAAATCCAAGTGAAATTACAAGAGTGAAGTTATGATAGTGTGGTATATTTATGAATGACGATAAAAAAGAACAATATAAGTACCACCATGAAGAACATGTATCGATATAACTTTACAGCAACAGGCATTCACTGCACGATGACCTTCGTCGAGTAAGCACGCTCTTTTCACCGCCTCTCCCCCTTCCGTATCTTCCGCGTATCTTCCGCGTTATGTCGAAAGCAACCAAAGCAGCCAAGAGGCCTCGCGGTGAGACGCCGCCCAGCCCAACCGATACAAGCGCTCTAATACCAGTGATACGAAGACTTTTAGATGCCCAAATGGACAAATTCGAGAGTCGATTCAAGAACTTTGAAAGCTCTTTATTTACTAAAATTAAAGAGTTGGACAATGACCTTAATGACATTAGAGCTATGCTGGAGTTTCAAAGCCACGAAACAGACCAGCTAAAAGTAAAAATGGCTGACATGGAAACAAACTTTAAACGAAAAGAAGAGGAACTTCGAGAGGAAGTCGACAGATTAGCTACGTATGTTGCTAGAGAGAATTTAGTCATCTTGGGATTGAAAGAAGTGAAGGACGAAAATCTCTCCAGCGAGCTGAGTAAATTGTACAAAGATAAACTAAAAATGGAGGACGATGTTATACAACGAATTGAGTACCAGAGAGTACACAGGGTGGCTGCAGCGGGTGGGGGACCCCGCCCTATTAAAGCGCGATTTACTCGATATGCGGACAAACTCTTGGTGCAGAAAAACGCCAAACTTCTCAAAGGCTCCGACATTTATTTGGCGGATGACCTACCTAAGCATGTGAGGGAGCTAAGGAGGGTGCAGGTACCTACCCTAAAAGCAGCCCGGAGCGCAGGGAAACTAGCGTTTTTTGGTCGTGCGGAGCCAACGAAGCTTTTCGTAGACCATGTCCTAGTTCCAATCGGGGAACAGAAGAGCCTTATAAACAAATTGGAGAAGAGCGCTATGGGAGTTCAAGTCAAGGTGGGGCATACGGCAGCGATCAAAGTCCGGGACAACAAGGAAAATGAGGAAACGAAACTGACCGAGCAGGCTGAAGGAAATGTTCTACGAAACCGAGAGGAACAGAGGGAAACGAATGTGACGGGAAATCCTATCAGAGGAGCGGAGGCGCCAATAGAGGTGATGGACACAATGATGTAACGACCAGGGAAACATCATTGCAGCGACCAACGTCAGTGGTGACAGGAAGGAGTTTGGAGACAAGAAACAGAAGGAGAATAACCGTTTTAAGATAAGTAAAAATTCCATATTGATTATTTCCAAAACCAATGTGAGCTGAAATGAGGATGGAGATGGAAACAGAAGGAAAACAGCCATCAAGATGAATGAAATCTATTAAATATTTGAGCAGCCAATATGATCTGAAACGGAAACGGAAAAGAGAAGAAGAAGAAGCAAGCAGCTGAACTTAACAATGCGTTTGAAAAAAAAGAACAACAATAATACCAAAAAATTGTTAGAAGTGTGTAGGATCTAGGATAGTGGAGATAGGAAGGAAGAAAGAAAGGCCTTAAAATGGACCAGAAACGGACAAAATGGCGCCTGGATGGTTATGCATGAGTGATTTCGAAAATCGAAAAAGTAGGTGACCTTGAAGAGATGTTGGAGACTATGCCTATGAAATTTGAATGGAAAAGGACATGAGGAAAGCACATAACTAGGAATCACAAGCACTACGTGCAAAACGAATGCGATTTTCTGACGAGGAATATAATTATAAGGAGGAGAATATTAATGGGGCAGAATGTGAACGAAAACAAGGCAATGACGAAGGTTCGTCATTGCAAATATCTCATTCGGTATTTATGAAGAAGAAAACTTTGAAGAAAAAGAAAGACTTTAATGAGATGTTCGAAAATAATTATATTTTGGCTATAGTATGTAGAGCAGAAATGGTTTATTGATAAATGCAAGAGATGCGTTAATATTATGCTTTGTAATGGATAAGTAAGAAAAGACCAAAATTCTTTTCGATGGTATCCGACTCATTTGAAACATTGAGTAATTTGAAGATAATATTGCCAAGGGCTAATTCATTCTGATGAAAAGAAAAGAAAGAAAGAAAAGGTGAGGTTCGAATACAAGTATGAACTTTGGTTTTTATTATTTTGCAAAAAAAAAAAAAAAAAAAAAAGTTATGCCATACAAGATTTTTAATGGATGTTTGGAAGGAAAGACTTTAATGAGATGTTCAAAAAAATAATCATATTTAGGCTAACTAGTATGTCGAGCAGAGTAGTTAGGAACATAAAAAGAAAGACTTCAATGAGATGTTTCAAATATAATTTAATTTTGGATACCTAGGTTCGAACACAAGCATGAACTTTGATATTCATTATTTTGCAGAAAAGGTTATGAAGAAGAGAACTGTTAAGAAAAGGAAAGACTTTAATGAGATGTTCAAAATAATTATATTTTGGTTAACTAGTATAGAGCAGAAATGGTTCATTGATGAATGCAAGAGATGTGTTAATGTTATGCTTTGTAATGGATAAGTAAGAAAAGACCAATTCTTTTCGATGGTATCCGACTCATTTGAAACATTGAATAATTTGAAGATAATATTGCCAAGGGCTAATTCATTTTGATGAAAAGAAAAGAAGGAAAAAAAATGAGGTTCGAATAAAAGTATGAACCTTGGTTTTTATTATTTTGCAGAAAAGGTCATGCCATACAAGTTTTCTAACGGATATTTGGTAGTTAGGAAACATAAAAAGAAAGACTTCAATGAGATGTTTCAAATATAATTATATTTTTGGATACCTAGGTTCGAATACAAGCATGAAATTTGATATTCATTATTTTGCAGAAAAGGTTGTGAAGAAGAGAACATTTAAGAAAAGGAAAGATTTCAATGAGATGTTCAAAATAATTATATTTGGGCTAACTAGTATGTAGAGCAGAAATGGTTCATTGATGAATGCAAGAGATGCGTTAATGTTATGCTTTGTAATGGTTAAGTAAGAAAAGACCAAAGTTCTTTTCGGTGGTATCCGACTCATTTGAAACATTGAGTAATTTGAAGATAATATTGCGAAGGGCTAACTCATTCTGATGAAAAGAAAAGAAGACAAACAAAATGAGGTTCGAATAAAAGTATGAACCTTGGTTTTTATTATTTTGCAGAAAAGGTCATGCCCTACAAGTTTTCTAACGGATATTTGGTAGTTAGGAAACATAAAAAGAAAGACTTCAATGAGATGTTTCAAATATAATTATATTCTTGGATACCTAGAATATAGAGGGAAAAAAAGCGGTTTATTAATGAATGCAAGAGATGTGTCAATGTTATGCTTTGTTTAGGATAAGCAAGAAGTAAACCACAGTTCATTTCGATGGTATCTGACTTATTTGAAACATTGGGTAATATGACAAAAATATTGCCAAGGGTTATTTTACTCTGATGGAGGTTCGAATACAAGCATGATCTTTTATATTTATCATTTTGCTGAAAAGGTTAAGCCATACAAGGTTTCTAATGGTGTTTTGGTTAATACCATTATGCACACTGTCATCCATTTATAGAATTGGTTACGTCATCCAAGATGTCTAATGATTGTTTTGGTTTAAGGAACGTCTTCTGTATTTAGAGAGAGTTTTATGTTTATACGATTAAAGAATGCCTGGGATTGATTAGTATTGGTTGGTATTTTGACCCATAGGAATCTTGAGATCTTTTATATTAAGAGCATGTATAGACAATTAAAGAATGCCCGGGAATCTTGAGTAGTCAGGTTTGAAGATTTATTGCCAAGGGTTTTTCCATTTAAATGAAGGAAAATAAAAGAAAGAAAAGAAAGGTTTCATTGTGATGGTCGAAGTACTAGAATGAATAGTGACATACATGTAAATTCATAGATTTGGTTACTTCATACAAAGGTCTAATGATTGTTTTGGTCTGTAAAGATCTTTTATATTAAGGGTGTGTCTTAGACTATGAAAGAATACCCGGGATTCAATAGAATAGTTAGGTCTCTTGACCCATAGAAATCTTGATGTCTTTTATATTAAGAGCATGTATTATGTTTAGACAATTAAAGAATGCACGGGATTGAATTGAATAGTAAAGTTTTGGTATTTTAACTCTAGGAATCTTGTGTAGTTTGAAGAAATATGCCAGGGGTTCCTCCATTTATGTGGGGAAAAAAAAAAGAGTTCATTGTAATAATTGAATACTATAGCATGCCTAGTGATATTCAGTATTTTTGGTTACTTCATTCAAGGTGTCTAATGATTGTTTCGGTTGAATAAAGGTCTTTTATACTAAGGGCGTGTCTTAGGGTTAGACGATTAAAGAATGCCCGGGATTGATTAGTATTGGTTGGTATTTTGACCCATAGAAATCTTGAGTTCTTTTATATTAAGAGCATGTCTCATGTTTAAACGAAAAAAAAAAGACTGCCCTGGATTGAATAGTACAGTTTGGTCTTTTGATTCATAGGAATCTTGAGTAGTTTGAAGAAATATTGCCATTTAAATATATTCATTTAAAAGAAGAAGAAAAGAGAGTTCATTGTGATGGTCGAAGTACTAGTAGGCATAGTGACATACATTCATAGGTGTGGTTACTTCATACCAAGGCCTAATGATTCTTTAGACGATTAAAGAATGCCAAGGTCTAATGATTCTTTAGACGATTAAAGAATGCCCGGGATGGAATAGGATAGTTTAGTCTAAGATGTTTAGGTTTAATGAAGTGCATGCATGCATTGACATTCATTTATAGAATTGGTTACTCTATACTAGATGTTTTAATGATTGTTTTGGTTTCTTCATATAGAGGAAAAGGAAAGAGTTCATTGTGCTGGTCAAACACATAGGCCCGAATTCACAAAGCAAGGTTTGAGCTCAGACCAAGGTTTGAGGTCAAACCTCCTTTTGTTTCGCCAAACCTTCTTTTGTTATTTACAAACCTGGTTTGTAAATAACAAAAGGAGGTTTGGCGAAACAAAAGGAGGTTTGAGCTCAAACCCGGTCTGAGCTCAAACCTTGCTTTGTGAATTCGGGCCATAGATGCTCATTGACATTCATTTACAGAAGTGGTTAATGCATACAAAGATGTTTAGGTTTAATGAAGCGCATGCATGTAGCCGGTATTGGAATGATTGTATAAAGAAGGTATTAGAAAGGATAGAAGCTGGGGGGGGGGGGGGGGGTTAGGGTTAGGGTTGGAAGCTGGGGGGGGGGGGGGGGAGGCGGTGGTTGTGAGCGGAGGAGAAATAGGTGCAACTTTATTTGTAGACATGTCTTTTCTACATAGGTTTTATTGTGTGTGTTATATGTTATGTAAATGTTTAATGTATTCTTCTTTTTTTTTTCAACGGGGACAGTTTGTGGCAGCCTTTGATCTGGTTAGTTTTATATGGCTTGAATGTGGGCAACAACCTTTCCATCTCTCATCCACCATTATCTACTCAACACGCACATGATGAGTAACACTAAAATTTCCGTCTGCAATTTGATATCCTTAAATGTAAAAGGTATTCGGGAGAAAAATAAAAGAAGAAGCATTTTCAAATGGTGCAAAGAAAAAGGTGGGAATATTATTTTTTTTACAGGAAACCTTTAGCACACAAGATATAGTTAATACTTGGAATTCGATGTGGGAAGGCGAATGTATATACAGCCACGGTACTAATCATGGTAAAGGGGTTATGATACTATTTGATAGTGGAGTAAATATTAAGATACGACACACAGTTATCGATGAAAATGGCAGATACATTTTTGCAGTTGGTTTTCTGCAGAATAAGGAGGTAATACTCGGAAATGTTTACTTCCCTGTTGGGAGCAAAGAGTTGGAACAATTGGAGTTTCTGGGCAAAGTTAGAAATATTTTGGAAAAAGATGAATTCAAAAATAAACCTCTCATTATTGGAGGGGATTTTAATATGGTTAGAGATGTACATTTAGATTACAGTGTGACATAATGTTAATAAAAAACAGTCTAAGCTTAGCTATGAATTTGAAAAGTTTTTAATTGACTATAATGCCACAGACATATGGCGTGTCAAAAATAATTTAAAGAAACAATTTACATATCACCAACAGAATCCTAAAATGCATAGTAGATTGGACTACTGGGTTATTTCGGAGAGCATAGAAGATATGGTATTTAGCTGCAAAATATTACCTTCAATTTCACCGGACCACTCAGCAGTAGAACTGATTATTAAACTACATTCTTCTACTAATCCTGTAATAAAAGCAGGATATTGGAAATTTAATAACAGTTTATGTAACGATGCAGATTATGTGAAAAGTATGAAAGAAGAAATAACACGGTTGAAACTCAATTTATCCAAAGAGATAATAGATAATAGAATATTATGGGATTATGTTAAAATGGAGATACGAAGCTTTACAAGAAAATACTGTAAGAAAAAAGCCAAAGAAAGAAAGGATAAGATTATTGGTTTGGAAAAAGAAATTTCAAAGTTAGAGGAAGAATTACAAATACCAGCGAAGGTGAATGACAATTCTTTGATTAACGATTTGGAAAAGAAAAGAAGGGAATTGAAAGGTCTTTACGGTTATATAAGTGAAGGGGTAAAAATCAGATCTCGAGCCCAATGGTTTGAAAGTGGAGAAAGAGAAACGGCATATTTTAAGCAACTAATAGATTTCAAAGGGAAAAAAAGTGTTATTAAAGAATTACAAGTAGATGGAAATATAACTGATGATGAAAAAGATATCATACAAGAAATTAGGAGATTTTATTATAAACTGTATGCTAAATCAGAAGAAGGATTATGCGAAAATATTAATTTTTTCCCCAAAACCTTACCCAAATTAACAGAAAATCAGAGGAAGCTATGTGAAGGAAAAATTAACCAGGGAGAGTGTATTGAAATCTTAAAAGAAATGCAGTTAAATAAATCCCCAGGAAATGATGGATTAAATGTAGAATTTTATATTACATTCTGGCATGTAGTTGGTGACTTAGTTCTTAAGGCATTTAACGATACCATGAAATTCAAGGAATTGTCGCCTTCTCAAAAACAAGCAATCATAACGCTTATACATAAGGATGGTAAAGACCCCAAATTCATTAGTAATTATAGACCTATCTCCTTACTCAACGTAGACTATAAGATTATTACCAAAATACTTTCTAAAAGAATAAAAAAAGTTTTGAATGAAATTGTGTCGGTCGACCAAGTAGGTTATTTAAAAGATAGAAACATCGGTGATGCAATCAGATTAATCAATGATATGATTTTTCATACTTCTTGTTTTAACAAACCAGGGTACCTATTGGCAATAGATTATGAAAAAGCTTTCGACTCGATTTCACATAGTTTTCTTCAGAAAGTGCTCATTTCTTTCGGGTTTGGGCCAATGTTTTGTGAATGGGTTACAATTTTACTTACCAATGCTCAAAGTTGTGTTTTTAATGGGGGTAAATCAACCGGATATTTTAAAGTTCAAAAGGGTGTAAGACAAGGAGATCCGTTATCTCCATATTTATTTGTTTTATGCATAGAATGCTTAACTCACTGCATTAGAAATGATAAGTTGGTAAAAGGTATTTGTTTTGGAGAAACAGAAATAAAGATGATCTTATATGCAGATGACATGTCAATTTTTGTACGAGACATAAACTCGATTAATAGAATAGAGGTAATCATGGAAAATTTTAGGAAAATATCAGGACTAAAGATTAATGGAAATAAAACATTCATTTTACCCTTAGGATCTTCTGTTGGCTCTGCGACTGTGTATCCTTTTGGAAAGGAGGCACACATTTTAAAAATACTCGGTATATATTTTACATTAGATCCCAATGTGGCGGAAGAGATGAATTACAAAGAAATATTAAGCAAAATAAAGAAATTGTTAAATTGGTGGAAACAAAGAGATCTTACTTTGATAGGGAAAATTCATTTACTGAAAACATACGCATATTCAAAACTAATCTATGTAAGCTCTTTGACTCCAGTGCCTGAATGGGTTATAAAAGAAATTGATGAGATCTGTTTTAATTTTCTATGGCGAGGTAAAGACAAAATTAAAAAAAGTACCATGTATTTTGATTACAAGCAAGGAGGATTAAAAATGCTCAACTTTCAACTTTTTGTGAAAGTACAAAAGGTGATGTGGATTAAAAGACTTGTAACAGGAAACCAGAGAGTTAAATGGAAAAAGTATTTCAAATATTTAATGAGACCTTTCGGAGGAAATTTTATTTTTTACTGTAACTATTTACCTAACAAGATCGATATACAATTACCAAAATACTATCGGGATTTAATAAACATTTGGTTAGATATGAATGATTTTATTAAAAAAGATACAACTCACAAAGGGAATGAAATTTTTTTAAATAATAGGTTTATACACAATAGTGGAAAAACATACTTCAATGAAAATCTTTTCTTAAAAAATACTTACAGATTGTACCATATTATAGATGGAAAAGGAACGTTAAAGTCGGACACTTATTTCAGATGTATGGGACTAGAGGAAGAGGAAATATCAATGCTTAAAGAAATCTATGGTAATATACCTAAGGAATGGAAAATCGATTTAACAAAGAGGCAAATTTCATTTCATGACCTAAAAATAGAATTTATGTTCACAAAGAAAACATTCCAATTTGAATCGGTTTGTTCGAAGAATCTGTACAGGGCATGCATACAAAAAATGCAAGACGTCCCTGTCAGTTTTCAGAATTTACATTCATCATACAATCTGTCGGTTAAAGAAATTGAAAAGGTTTTTGTCCGACCAAGAATTAGTACTTTAGATACTAAAATAAGAGAATTTCAATTCAAATTGCTTTATAAAATTGTTTATGTCAATCGTTATTTATACAGGTTTCAATTCATATTAAGTGATAAATGCTCATTTTGTGGAAAAGAAGAGGAAACATATAGGCACATATTTTTTGAATGCGAAATGGTGAGAAAATTATGGGATCAATGTAGTGATAGTTTGGATATTCCAATCCTTAAAGATATGAGCTGGAAGGAAGTTCACATTGGATTAGACGAAATAACCGAAGATAGGCAAATGATTAATCACGTGGTTTTATTAATTAAATATTTGATATTTATTAGTAGGGAAAAAAAGAAGCCTCCAAGTATTGAAGAAATAAGAGAGAAAATATTCAAAAGTAAACAGGAAGAAAGAAAGAGTGCTACTGAACGAAATACGTTGACGTTCCACTATAAAAAATGGGAACATCTCAAGGTAAACATGGACAATATGCAAGAAAATGCAAGGGATGAGGAAAGGGGAGGCCTGCCCGGTTCACAGCTGTGTGTGATTGACCGGTCTCGACTGCCTTGAGCTGCCCACGTCTTCTTGTTTTGTTGTTGTTTGTTTTGTTTTCTGTTTTTTGTTTTCTGTTTGTTGTTGTTGGTTTTGTTTTTAACGGGGGTAGGCGGTATAACAAACTTTAATCATTCGATATAACTGAGTTGATTGTAGTCTGTACTTTGTTCCAATATGTTATAAATTATAATATGTAATAGAGATACTAGTACTACAGAACAATATAGAGGGGGGGGGGGTTATAACAATATTAATTCATTCAATATAATTGAGATTACTGTATTTTGTACTCTGTAATTGGTTCCAATATGTTATATATTACAATTTGTATGAATTAATATTATTTATTGAGTGAATACAATAAAGAATATTACAAAACAAAAAAAAATATGGGAGGGGGGGCAGTATAACTTATATCTTCATTCGATATTACTAAGATTGATTATACTCTGTGCGGGTTTCCCCCCCCCCCCCCCATTATGTTATATAGTTAAATGATGTATGATTCGATGTTATGTATTGAATGATATAATGTAACACAGATGTACATGTATGAATTGATTGATGTATTGAATGAACACAATAAAGAACATTACAAAACAAAAACAAAAAATAATCCCCTAGATGCCGATTACGATTAGTAATGTTTAAAAGTGCACACATAAAGGCTCGCTCAGTTGTGACGAGGCAAAGTGAAATACGCTTCACATTTATGTATCTTATAAGTAAACACAGCTCTCAGTAAATACTGCAAGTCGTTTGTTACGCGCAGTTGTAATTCATGTACACATACATAAGTGAAATATCTGGACGAGAAGTTTAGACAGAGATAAATTTGTTTTATCATGTTGACTTAATTACTCATTCATAGAGTTTAGTAGATAAGACGATTAAATAAAAGAATTATGACCCATCATAATTTTCCTAGGCAAAGGCTGACTGTCAGTAAATTGCGATGGTGAAACTGCAAGTGAAATAACGCAATAATATTGAGATAGATGTTTTTATATTACTATTATGTTGACTTACTTGCTCTTTCATATATAATAGAGGTCAACGATGAAAAAAGAGCAAAACAGAATAAAAAGAACAGCTAAAGCAGTCTCCAATTTATTGCTTGGTGTTGGAAGCTCATGGTATATTATTGTTTGTGTGTGTGTGTTATCTTTGCTTGTCATGTTTATGACGCATATAATGAAAACAAAATGACAAGAATTATCAAAGTTCAAAGAGACAAGACTTTGGTTTTACTCATATTGACAATTGTTGTAATATTTTATTTAGGGGGTATTTACTAAATACACACACGCTGAATAAAAACAAACAGAGAATAGGAAATGAAGTTCATGACTGTCCAGAGTCTCTTACATTTATTATCATGTTCAACATCAAATGTAATAATAGTTGTGAAAACTTTTGGGGAAATGTCATACAAAGGTTGATTTCATTGTTGAAGTCATCTGTTTCGTTACAGTTATATTATACGTTATATTATACTTATGTGACCGGTCCCTTATCTTATACCGTACCTCATTGCACTTTCGGTGTTGCATATTTATGCAATAAATATAAAGACGGCATGGTAAACAAGATTAAATGTTTGTCTTTAAGATCGTGATAAAACCATCAATTAACATGAAATCATTACTTAATATATATATATATTATGGAACCATGACTGTAATTTCATGGATTCTCTAGAAGTTCTTGAATTGCATCCTTTCTGAAAGTTCTGATAAAAATCTCGCTCTAGTTCAAGTCGAAGAACTGGCCAAACTGGATTTGAAAACAATCGCTTCGATTTGTTAACGGATATAGATCCTCAAAAGCGATTAGAGTTTCAGTATGATCATAGTGATAACCATATAATAGTGAACTTCGTCGGATGCTATTTGGGTGTAAAATTCAAGTACACTGGGTGTGAGTCAGCAGAAAATGCTGTCCGTTGAATAATATTATTTCTTCCCATTCTGATTGCTGAGAAGGAGAAAGTATATATTTATTCAATTCAATTTAATGATTCTTTATCATTAATGAATTATAAACTTAAATGTGTATTGTTTACAAGCGGAATACACAATGGATACAGAAACTATTTAAGATAATAATAC
This sequence comes from Strongylocentrotus droebachiensis, assembly GCA_035222895.1. Lineage (NCBI taxonomy): Eukaryota > Metazoa > Echinodermata > Echinoidea > Camarodonta > Strongylocentrotidae > Strongylocentrotus > Strongylocentrotus droebachiensis. The sequence goes on along the minus strand of JAVYIG010001506.1, from coordinate 305,632 downwards.
AATACAATGATAACAAATATTGAACAGGAAAATTGCAACATGAGGCGCACGATGAGGCCTACGGCTGAGTGTACACTTGAGCTTCGACTTAGTTTCGAACCCATGATCTCCCGGTGAGGAGAAATAACTATACTCTTCCATTGAGCCATTCATTTTGATGGGGTGACATGCCAAAATGTTTATAGCAGAAATAAACACATATACACTGAGAGTATTGTATATTGTTTTGAACATCAGCTAATTTAGTCTTATTTAGCTATTCTCGTGCTTGTACTCAGTTATAGAAAGGGGAAACTATAATAGGGTAGCTCTTATATATCATTATTACCTATTGTTATAATAATAATGATATTAATAATGATGATAATGATAATAGTTATTATAATCACATTTGTTTGATACTACGTTTCGAAGCGCTTTCCATTGTAATTATTATTGTATGTAGCTACATCATAATATTTTATAATTTATCATATTGTTAACTTGAACCTGCTTGGTGGAGCAACATTCAACATTAAATTAATCATCGAGTAACAAAATCAATAAGATACTAACTTTATACTACTTCGGCTTACGTGGAAAAACATAGGCTACTTGGTATCAAACGTTAGGTAAACAGACGAATTTTGATTTGATTTTTTTTGAGGGGGGGGGGTCCTTCTTAGACCATGTTGCAATAATTTGTTTTGTTCTCCTATGTTCCTTTGATTGATACTTAAAAAGTCACGATGTCATCTATGAATAAATGAGCGGTGAGGGCAAAGAGGTATAGGGGGCTTTGTTCTTACACTCGCCTCCCCCTACCCCTTGTAAGCCCCCTTTTGCTTATTCATTCATTTAAAAAAAATCTTCCCCTAACTAACAGTTTTAGTTCGGTTTCGCTAGTTAAATATAACCGGCACGTTTCATTTATGTAGATCGGATATAGTTTGTTTTTTTACTCCTACTAGAAATGCCGATAAGCTCGTATTAAAGAGCTTCGGGAAATGGCTCGTTTTATAAATTTCTAGATAATAAAAAAAAGATTGTCCCCTCCTGATAATGTACCCTGCTATCAGTTTGTTCCTCTCCCTCTTTAAAATCACCCATGTACGTGTATGCTAAGCCAAAGTAGAAATATACGTGCTCCCTCGTCTGATGCAAAGTAATGAAAACAATATAAAAAGGTACATTTTAGAATTGTATACCCTCTTCGTATTTCCATTATGTTACAGTACCACACTTCCCAGCCATGCTCGAAAACAATTTTGAAAATAAATGTAAGAGTCTGTTTTATATCCTGCATCAAAAATGGATTGGTTCTTGATTGGTCGAGAGCTCTTCACGTGACCAGAATTATCTCATTTATTTTAAAGCCTAGGTTGGCCAGGAGGGGTTAGACCTCCCTGCACGGTTACTGGCAGAGGTGGTTATCTCATCAAATCAGCTCGCAATTAGCATTAAAAAAGGGGGACCATGGGGGATCAATGACGTTTGATTAAATTATGAGAAATTAGCAGACGATTCGGTGTACTCCTCTCGACTGCTAATCCTTGTCTGAATGAAGTTTCCCCCCTCCCGCGCGAAGCGCGAAAACTTTGACGTTTCATTAAATTATTAGAGAAAGAAGACGATTCGTAGTACCGTTTTCGACTCTTAATTAGCCTTAACTGTCTGAATTCAGCCCCCCCCCCCCTTTAGCGCGAAGCGCGGAAGCTTTGACGTTTCTTAAATTATAAGATAAAGCAAACGATTCGTTGTACTGTTCTCGACTCTTAATTCTTATCTAAATTCAGTTTTTCCCCTCTCGCGCGAATCGCGGAAGCTAAGACGTTTCCTAAAATTATTAGAGAAAGAAGACGATTCGTTCTCGACTCATCTAAATAAGGTTCCCCCCCCCCCCCGCGCGAAGCCCGGAATATTTGGCGTTTCATCAAAATATAGAGAAAGGAAGACAATTCGTCGTACCGTTGTTGACTCTTAATCCTTGTTTGAAATTAGTTTTCCCGAAAATTTTAAACCTCTGATTTCTTTAGCTGATATTATAGGAAAGTGTCACTTCGAGAAAATACAAGTATTGTAGTTGTAGTCACTCTCGAAGTCGTCACACCAGATAAAAAGTCACAGTTCGTAGGGAAAAGAATTCGTCGTCCGACCGACAATATACATCTCACCGGATTCAAAATTCTGCATTGATATAGTACACGAGGATCGAGCAAGAATACCGACACAGCTGACCCGACACAGCAACATATTTACCCAAGTATTTCGTGCTCCCTCGACAAGACGACTCCACCCAACAACCCCTCTCTCTCTTTTACTCCCACTTCTCCTCTCTCAGGCTCTTACCTCCCCTCTCTCTCCTCTCTTCACCCCCGTTTCTTTTGTTTCCCTTTTTGCAATGACGAACCTTCGTCATTGCCTTGTTTTCGTTCACATTCTGCCCAATTAATATTCTCCTTTTCCTTATCGTCCGGAAATCGCATTCGTTTTGCACGTAGTGCTTGTGATTCCTAGTAAGGTGCTTTCCTCATGTCTTTTTCCTTTCAAATTTCGTAGGCATCGTCTCTAACATCTCATCAAGGTCACTACATTCTTCGATTTTCGAAATCACTCATGCATAACCGTCCAGGCGCCATTTTGTCCGTTTCTGGTCCATTTTAAGGCCTTTCTATCTTCCTTCCTATCTCCACTATCCTAGATCCTACAAACTTCTAACAAATTCCTCTAGATAGTCTAAGAGATGTTCTTTCATCTGCGACGTATGACTTGACCTTCAAAATGCCATCTTCGTACTCAAAATTCAAATCTGAAACTGACTCCGTCAAAAATCTCTCAAATTCTTGAGAAATGGACCCCTAAATAATCTAAAACTGCCATAACTTTCTCATATAATGTCCGTTTTGTATTAAAATCTCACAGTATGTTTGTCTCATAATTGCTGATAGCCATGCCCAATTTCACGCTCCAATCGCCTTGCAAAACATAAATAGCGCCCTCTATAGTTCTGGAAATTGGCTTTCTCTCTGTGGCCGTATCTCCATTATGGCTTGGCAGACCCGTACCCTTTTTTGGATTTAGATACTTGAGGATATGCCCTTTCCAGCCATATACAAAATTATATACCCTATCACTGACCAACTTTGCGAAAATTGCCCTCCAAATTCGCCATTTTCAAGAAAATTCCGAAATAACTTCAACTTGCTCTAAAATGGCGATCTTTATACCTACGTCGTTGAAACTTGGCAGACACATGTATCCATATACGTGACAACTGTCTGCCAAGTTAAGTAAATTTTAATAACGTCAGCGCAAAGTTATCGCCAAAAATGATGAATTTGCTATGCATTACGTAATAGCGCCTTTAATGCGTGCAGTACATTGCGTGCAGATGACAATGGTGTCAAACTGACCGCAATGAAGTGCCCTTTCGAATGATACCAAGTATGGTATATGTTTACACAGAAAATTGTGAGTAAATCGCATTTGAACAAGGGTCACTATACGAATTCTGCCCGATTATAACACTTATCGGCCATGACGTCATTTTTTCAGACTACTTTTCGCCCCCTAAACATCCTTTTTTTTCCTTGAAAATTTACAATGACATTCCGAGATGCAATACGCAGGGCACCTCGTGGCCGGATTTTTGAAATTGGTCAAGGGGGCCATTTAAGACGCCATTTTGTCCTTTAAATCTATTTTACATCACATGTTTCGATAGGATTATCATAGAAAAAAAAAGAGTAGTTTACAATAACGACCATGAAATTTTCTTTCCAATGATACCATATACGGCCCATAAAGAGACATAAAGAGAGAGAGAAAAAACAATTTAACTCCGGTCATAATACAGATCCTGTACGTTTTCCGCCCATGCATTACACGCATTGTCTATGGGGCAAATCGGGTTCACCCTTTTGACCCCTAGAACGATCTTGATTGAAATGACGAACATGCAACTAATCCCATTTGTTTTTGCACGCAGTGCTTGCGAGCCCTTTCTAGGTTCTTTCCCCTATCCCAATTTCTTTCAAACATCGTAGGCATAGTCACTACCATCCCATCAAGGTCAATATTGAGGCCTTTCTTTCGCCCTACCTGTCTCCAATATCACAGAAGCTAAAGACTTCGTACACATTGCTCTGGATAGTCCGAGAGAAGCTCTTTCGTTCGACACGTAGAAACACGGCGTCATTGCACGCACATCGTTGTGACACGATTGCATTTCTAGTCTCTTCTTGTTTTCCTTTTCTCAAGTTCTTTTCCTTCCTTTCCTCTCCTCCCTCCCTCCCTCTTTTTCTTTTTTCTCTTTCTTTTTCTCTTTCTTTCCTTTCTTTTCCTTTCTTTCCTTTCTTTCCTTTCTTTCCTTTCTTTCCTTCTTTCTTTCCTTTCTTTCCTTTCTTTCCTTTCTTTCCTTTCTTTCCTTTCTTTCCTTTCTTTCTTTTCCTTTTGTTTTGTCCTTATGTTTTCCTTTCCCTCTCTTTTCCCCTCCCCCTTTTCTCTTTTTTCCCGACGGCAGCGCAATTTTACCGACAATATCCTGACAGGTGGGGGGGGGGTGTCGCACCCCCACACCCCCCTTTGGAGACGCCCCTGGCTGAATGTACAAATATATTCCAATGTATACACTTCTAAAGATTTAAGGAATGCATTGTAAGTCAATGATAATGCATAGTTAAACGCCTTCATAGATAATTTCGCCAAAATCGTACTGCCCGGCCAACTTTTTGTATGCTTCAAATCAATATTGACACGGGTTGTAAAGGTTCACTCGAAATTTCATATTTTTCTTGCCGATTTAATTTGTCAAATATGGGCGATATTCACCTTTCTCCTGATACAGGTCGGTACGCGGAGCCAAAATTATGGATATACATGTAACTGTTAATCTTAAATGAGCAACGTACCCCACCCCCCCCCCCCCCCCCACGTCAATGCCGCTCCGCATCAACAATAGCGCCCAAAATGAAAGTCTTCATGAAAAGTTCGATAAAAGTTCCCTCGACATTTCATACTCTTAGCTGATCACAGTTTCAAACAGAGGAAATATTTCTCCTGATATAAGTAGGTACTCGACGGAATTTTTTTTTTAGTTGTATCCCATAAATATTGCGTCGTTTAGTGACCGAGCTAGAAAATTTAACGTTTTTAGTTGTGTTTTTTTGTGCATTTTTTTGCACTTTTTATCAAAAATCTTAACCTCTTCTCTTTAGCATCAGCGCTAAAACATCATTCAGAAAAAAAGAAATTAGTGACTCTCTAATATTAGGGACGACCTCTTTTTTTCGGGAAGAGACGTCCCTTGCAACGGTGTCGATTTGTATCCGTGGTAGGGGGGGATGATAGGTGCCAAAATATTTTCGGAAATGGATCAAAGCAACCAAGAGGTAGAAGCGTGTGGCAGGTTGCACCCCCTCCCTTACTTATTAACTTATTAGTTATTAACTTTTTCAAGTCACCCTCAATAAAGATACCATTTCAGAGAATATGGGACCCATGTGGGTCCCACATGGGCTTGCAACTTGGGTTATTATCTTCTCAAGCGCGTACGTAGCAAGGATTTTATTTTAGGGGGCGGTAGTGAGCACGCAAAGTGTGCGAAACACGCTCCCTAGGTGGTGGGTGCAGGGAGGGGGTGTTCCCCGTCCCGCACAAAGCGCGGAAGCTTTGATGTTTCATTAAAATATTAGAGAAAGAAGACGATTCGTTGTACCGTTCTCGACTCTTAATCCTTGTCTAAATTCAGTTTCTTTTGACGTTTCATTAAATTATTAGAGAAAGAAGACGATTCGTTCCTTGTTTGAATCAAGTTCCCCTTCCTCCGCGCGTATCGCGGAAGCTCTGACATTTCATTAAATTATTAAAGAAAGAAGACGATTCGTTGTACCATTCTCGACCCTTAATCCTTGTCTGAATTCAGTTCCCCCTCCCTCCCGCGCGAAGCGCGGAAGCTTTGACGTTTCATTAACTTATTACAAAAAGAAGACGATTCGTTGTACCGTTCTCGACTCTTAATCCGTGTCTGAATTCCGTCCCCCCCCCCCCATTCCCGCGCGAAGCGCGGAAGCTTTGACGTTTCATTACATTATTAGAGAAAGATGTCGATTCGTTGTACCGTTCTCTTCCTTTCTTCTTTCTCTCTCTCTCTTTTTATGGGGGTGCCGGCGTTTTTTTTTTTTTTTTGGGGGGGGGGGGGGGCGACCTCCCCCACCGCCCCCCCCCCCCCCACCTGGCTACGCGCCTGTATCCTCCCTCTCCCACTCTCTACTTCTTTTTTTGCACTTCTGCGCTTAACAATTAGCTCGTTGCTTTTTAACGCTGCGACTTTGCATTTGGCGCACTGCATTTCTATGATGCTGTTGATTGAATAAATTGAATAAATTCATCAATTCCTGATGAAGCCGTATGAGCGAGAATTCAATTTAGTCTCATGTACGTTTTATATGTATTATGAAAATAAGATAGCAAAGTGTGTATATTGATGGTCATCTTGCGAGTAATAACCATTAACTACTCTCATCGGGCTTTCATCATTAATTTTCTCTTCATTTTTTTTTTTTTGATGGTGAAATATTGGGGGGGGGGGATGATTGTACAGGCCATCCCCCCACCTAAAATATTGGGGGGATATATCCCCCCCATCCATCCCGAGATCGACACCCATGGGACTCCTTTGACTCATCCCCGAATTTCTTAGTAAAGATCCTATTTATGTATTTCGGCACTCCGGTTGTAAAACGCAGCTTTAACCTAAAGCTTCCATTTTCCATATATATATTTTTTTTTTCTAATTTCAGAACCTACTTCAGAAAACAGAAATGTTGAAAGAAACTCATTATTATTTTGAATGCCTATCAATGATTTTATATTTTTATCAAAATTCCTATAGGTCTATTATTTTTTATTAAAATGGTTTCCAAGTCTCGAGTGATCATCCATGACATATTTAAAGGGAACCAAAACCTTCATACTGAGTTACTTTTATTGTAAAGTTTAAAAGATTTGAATAAAATCAGTGAAAATTTGAACCAAACCCGGAGGCAAGGATTAAGGAAGTTAAAGCTTTTTGAAATAACTTGTCACCAGAGGGCGATATCTAATTTGATGACCTCATTTGTGGACAACTTTCCTTGCCTTTTTCATTTTCTTTGTATTTATTCGTGTTCAGGATCCGACTTCCTAAAATGTGAACAAGAATAACAATTTGCATTTTATATCTTGTTTTCAGGGGAGTAGATTATCTCGATCACAAGAAAGTAGTAAAATCATGAAATTTGAACTATAAAAGGCATGGAGAGTTGTCCATAAATGATGTCACCATATTAAATATCGCCCTCTAGTGACAAGTTATTTCAAAAGCTTTAACTTCTTTATTCCCTGCCCGATTTTGTTCAAACTTTCACTGATTTTATTCAAATTTCTTAAACTTTACAATAATAGTAACTTAGTATGACTGTTTTGGTTACATTTAAGGCCTGTTGTAAGGAGCAGTATTACCTAAACAACATTCAAATATTTTCCATCCTACACCACCAATCAACATAAAACACTTCATCACAGATAGGCCTAAGCTGAAAATCTTGGTTCTCATTCTATGCATTAAATACATATGTTTTCATGTGCTATATCACTTTTGTGATAATCCTGGACAACGTTTTCGAGGCTCCATTATGATGGAGTTGCAATTTCACATTCAGCAAATTCAAGATTTAAAACACAAACAATTTACACAAAATTGTAGGCCTGCTCTTATTTAACAGAAATATCGGACAAGCATTGTATTGATTAGTTCCCCCCAAACGTCAGATTTTATTATACAAATGTATTATATTATTTTGATTGTCTTTTGTAGTATATTTTTGCTTTTGCAATATTATTTTCTTTATTTTTTAATACAAAATTAAAACATATTCATAACATAGGAAAATATATATAACAACAATTACAAAATTACATGACAACAATTGCAGAATATAAACGATAAAATTAATGTACTTCAGGGAAAAAACATCAGGTATAAACACATTCCAGAATTATTTAAAAAAAACAGTTAAACAAAATCATGAAGAGATTAAGGTGTAGAATAAAATGAATCCTGTACCTCAACCTCACCATATTCAAGGACATATATACAAGAAAAATTCACACACACTCTAAGTTACACTGAAGGGAAGAGTAGAGTAAACATAATATGTTGTAAAATATAAGTCAAGTCATATATCAAATCAAATCAAATCAAATCAAGTATGCCTGTATAAAAAATATAAAAAAAGAATTTAAACTGTTTTTTTATGTAAAATGTGAAATGAATAAACTTCAAACTTCAAAAGTGTGAGTTTCTTTCACAAATGGCAGAAAATGGGTATTTGTGATCATTTTTTGTATAAAATATAAACTTTTACAAATAGAGACAACAAACTTTTTGTCTGCTCCTGAAACATGCGCATCTCAGAGTGTAAAGGTATGTAAATCAGATAGTTATATTGTGATATTATTATTGTATATTGGTAATATTTCATACAACTTTAAATGCAAATTATCATTCATTGTTGAACATGCATGCAGGGGCGGATGAAGCCGGCGGCAAGGGAGGGGGCCAAATAGGGGGCCAAATTCGTGACAAAATATTTAGCGCTGGATCAGCCAGCGGGTGAATAAGCGGGGGGGGGGGGGGATATAGGACCAATAATTTGTTTTTCTTCTAACTTCGTGATAAAATATCCGCCACTGGGTGGATGGCAGGTCCACTTGTACTTGCTTCTGTGCACATTGAGAAGAACGTCTCATTTACAAAAAATCTTTCAAACGTGTGTTGCCTTCTCCTTTTTCGACAAACAGAGCTGGGTCTGATGATACTCCTGCACAGGGGGGAAAAGATAAAATATTCAAATTAATTATCTACACAGATTTCTACTATTCCCGCCCAAACAAAAATATTACCTACAAACAAAAATATTAAGCCTATACTTTTAAATTGAAATAGATCCTCTACTCTGGTATTATGGTCTTTATAGTGGATTTAATCCACTAGTTACCCGACTGCAGATTACAAGGTACGGGGTTCAACTCCCATCCCGACCCAAATGTCCTTTAATCTACATTTGCCACAGGTGTTAATGTGTACCCGGTATTAAAGATGCGAAAGTTAATGCAATAAATTTTCAATAATTTATTGTATTTTACCCCGGTTCCCAACATTAAAAAAATCCTTTGTGTGCCCATGCCTTGAGCCATAATGCATGGCCGTCCAGAGGATTTTTTTATGTTGGGGACCGGGGTAAAATGCAACAATTTATTGCATTTTTTTAAAAAAAATTTATGGAAACTGCCCCCTACCCTAGCCCCCGCTGCGTACAGTTATGGTTCAGTGACAAAGCAATGGCCTCGTAACTGTGAGGCCCCAGGATCAAAACCGTGTCGATGTGCTATATTAGTGCCCTTTTGTGGGGCATTAATCCTCATTACTGTCATTTATGACTTAAGGGCGTAGGTCCCCTAGTTGATAAGCATAGTAGCATACACATGCTTTAGCAGTCACGCAAAACACACATTGTCAAATTATTATTCAATAAAATCTGAGAATGTATACTATTATCTAGATCTATTATTTTTAAATTATTTTTAAAATAATTCCATGAATTGGGGTAAAACAAAAATATTCCAACTATATGAGCGACAGTGTATTAAGCGGAATAATATTATTATTACTATTCAATCACTCAATTACATAAATATGCCGTGATGCAATCTCAATTTTTCGACAAATAAACATTTTCGAAACGGGTAATCTATTTTTTTATTTTTATGGAGGGGTCTCAATAAGGGAATATGAATTTGTTAACAGAATAAAATTGTTGTTTTTTTACGCTCGCTCCTAAAATTTAGAAAATTGAAGATGATCTTCAGGGAGATGATAACAGCACCCCGCCTCCCGGCGAAAAAATGTTTACCTATACACCTATTGTGTGTCCCCTCCCCCCCCCCCCCCGCCCCCCCCCCCCAAAGAGTACCCTCCTTTTGCGTAAAAAGTACCCCTTCACCAATGCGGTCCCTCCGTTCTCGGAGTGGGGGGGGGGGGGGGCGGGGTGGTCCCATGGATATATTAACTGATCGAAGAGCAGGAACAAGTAAAACTATTTATAAAAAAAAAAAAAAAAAACACCTTCTTACCCCAGATTTGTCCCGTTTAACGCTGAGAAAAGAAAGGAAATAAGAAAGGGAGGAGGCGAACTTGAGTAGGAGGAGGAGACCGAAGACGACATTACGAAGACGATCAGTGTCGTAGATGAGACAGTTACCGGTCTTCCCGCATGATGATTGGAACATGATACACGCCGTCTGAATGGCTGCACCGAAATAGACCGGGGCTGGTACGAATCCTGATTAGGTACAGAATAGGATAGAAACATAATACAGTAATGATGATGATGATAATAATGATTAGTTTTTAAAAAATCAACAAAACAATGGTATTCAATCAACAAAACAATAGATTTGAACAAAGTACATGTGTGACATATCGGTAAAACAATTTTTGTTTACATCAGTTGCACATGTCTCCATTTATCAAGTAATACAACTAATTTATTTCGTTTGATAGAAAGAACCCGCTCAACTTCATAACAACGTTTAAGCATCTTCTTAAAAGAATTCAAAGATAATGATAATAATGATGATACAAACAATAATGATGACGATAATAATAACGATAATAATACTCTTAAATAAATCAAAGTTTAAAAAGTGTTTTTTTTTTTCTTTCTTTTCACTGCTGATTGTGAAGAAAGAACTCATTTTTAAGTCTTGCGGAGGGTAAATCTAAAGTATTATGTACCCATTCGTTACCGATCACATATAAATCTAAGATTTTCTGATAACGGAATCAAATTGAGTCATCCCAAATATATCAAGGAAAATTACATTTGTAATAGCAATAAGAATTCAAAGATAATGATAATAATGATGATACAAACAATAATGATGACGATAATAATAACGATAATAATACTCTTAAATAAATCAAAGTTTTAAAAGTGTTTTTTTTTTCTTTCTTTTCACTGCTGATTGTGAAGAAAGAACTCATTTTTAAGTCTTGCGGAGGGTAAATCTAAAGTATTATGTACCCATTCGTTACCGATCACATATAAATCTAAGATTTTCTGATAACGGAATCAAATTGAGTCATCCCAAATATATCAAGGAAAATTACATTTGTAATAGCAATAATTTTTCACTCTCCATTCAATACTAGTATTCATCATTATATTTGGGCCTGAAGTGCAGTTCTAATATTTTGAATTAAACAAAAATCAAATGATGAATACAAATCAACGGACTTTATATGTTATCGTTGAAGAAAAAAAGGTCACAGCAAAAATTGGAATTCTTCTTACCCAATACGCGTATTAACAAACTTCCAAGTCCCATGCTTATAGCCCGGTCCTCAGGATCCACGCATCTGAAAACATTTGTTTTTATTCAAAAACAAGTTATTTAAAATGAGGAATAGATGATCATACGTAGGTGAAAAGATCAAGACACACCCCAGGTGGGACGGGGAGGATTAAGAGACAGTGAGAGTGGGAGGGGTGGAGAGAGATAAAGAAAGAGAAAACAGAGAGAGAGAGAGAGAAATAGAGAGAGAGAGAGAGAGAGAAGGAAATATGGTACTTACTAGAAAGGCAAAGGGGCATGTGTCACAATAAAAGAGGCACTTATCTGAGGTGAAAAGTGGCATTTAAGAGAAAGAGAAGAGGGTTTTTTATTTAATACGAAGACAAAGTTGCACTTATTAAAAAGGAAAAGGGTCACGAGTCACAGTAAAAAAAAAAGGGCAACAATATCAGAGGTGATGAGGAAAATTCTCGCACCTGAAAACAGGTACTCATCAGAGATGAAATAGAGGAAAGGACAGTTATTAGAAAAGAAAAGGGGCACTTGTCCTGTGTAAAAAGGGGCACTTTGAGGGTACCTGAAAAAGTGCCCCCCCCCCCCCCCCCCACTGGGAGTGCCGCCTCTGGCCTAAAATGGCAAAGGTAAAAAAATCCCGGAAAATCATGTCAATCACCAACATTTGTAAATCACTGGTATCGAATTAGAAATAAACCACATTTGAATTTTATTGGGGGTCAACTGCCCCCCCCCCCCCATCAGTACGCCAGTGCGTGCATGAGAACATACATAGGCCTATAACATAAAATGTGTCAGGTCTCACATTCTCTGTGTTGTCAATTACGGAAACGAAATCTAGAAAACAAAGAGCTTCGTATAAAATAGAAAAAAGTGTATTCTCACCTCAATTTTAGCATAAAACTGGGATTTTTGATCATCGAACCGATCAGAGCCGTGATGGCAAAGACGACGACATAAGCGACTAGTCTTGCAAAACAGTCGCGTGGACAGGCCTCTTGAACAGCCGAGAAGTGATCGAAATTATCGAAGCTGTTATCCCTGAGTGTGGCATTCGATCCCATACAAGTACACTCCGAGTAGAAATACTGTGAAGGCACAAAATGTCATTTTAAATCTTTAAAGTTAGAAATCAAAGTAAAAAAAATAAAAAAAATAAAGAAATAATAAAAATAATAGGGATTCCTCAAAAAGCACCCTTAATGCTAGGTCATTTGAGGCCACTCGGGATTTAAATTCCGGGACTGGATTTTTACTTGGCTGCACAAAGTGTTAAGACACCAATAAGCAAGCACTGCAGATGAGCACCTAATAAACTGAATTTTCTTAGCACTACATCCTCACGTATGGATCGAATGCTGAGTATCGTCATAGAAAAAGAAGACTTAGTACCTGCATAAAGGGAAATTTATCATAAATTTATCACCCAATTCGTGTGGCATATAACATAATTATTAATCGATAAACAATAATTTGTATAGATGGAACTCCGTAACAAAATGGTAACGTGCTTGTCAAAGTACTAACAGCAAAGTGCTCATCAAAACGTCGAAATGTCAAAAATCGAAAACTAGTTAAAAACATTTCTTGAATTATCAACATATTTAGGAAAAATATGCTGAAAATCTTTTAGCGATCGCTTAATAACGACATCAGTAAAATCCGAAACATGGTCGAAATTCGATCAATCGTCTCACCGATGTAGAAGTTTCGGACGTCCCGTCGAACGTGGTTCCTGCTTTGTAAGACGCACATCCAGCATGACAAGGAGTGATGTACGTCACGTTATCCGATCCACATACAGGTGTGTATACACCAGACGGGCACGGGCAGTCAGAAAGACAGGTCGGTGTTAGATTGATTCTAGAATGAAAGATAGGTGGAAAGTGTTAAACGTCTACATTTGGAAAACCTGTCCTCATCAGCTCGAGATTGCCAAATAACCCGCTATTTTAACTATCCCGATCGCAAATTATCCAGCTAATCATCAGCCCGCAGTTGTAATTAGCGGGATATTTGGTCGAGATAATCATCCCAAGATATCTTGGGCTAGTTTGCAAAATATTCCGCTATTTGGCAAAATATCTTGCTATTTGTCCGATGCGTTTTCAAAACAGTCTTTAACAAATCATGAAAATAGTCAAGAGAATATTACTTTATTAATTGGGTGGTATTAGGGCTAAACATTGGTTTAAATACCGAGGTGCAAGATAATTTCGCAGGGTGGTGGTTATTTTACCTGACTGCTAAGAAAGCATAAATGCTTGTAAGTAAGCAACCAGACGGACGACGGCTTTAGGAGCCTCTCCGAGGGACCTGGTAATGAGGATTAATGCCTTACCAAAGGGCACTAGCGCATCGCCTTGGTTTCGAACCCGGGTCACCGGATTACGAGACCACTGCTCTAGGCATGGGGGAGCGAAAATTTCGGAAACAGTCTGGGCTGTGGACTTCATGGAGGCCAGAGATGATATTTTCAAGTTGTAATTTTGGGAGGTCCGTGAGATAAATGGCGAAAAAATAAATTAGGGGGGGTGGAATCGGGAATAATTTCTGTTCCTAGCCTATCCCCCATCCAGGAAGAGGGCATTCATGGGAAGGGCCGATGGGACTGGTAAATTAATTCGGGCAAAATGGTAACCCCCTCCCCTTTCTAACAATCTTGAAACCACTCCTGATAGAGAGGTCATTGAAGCTTTACACGGAATACAAACTGAATGCATATAAAAGGTGATAACACCGATATGGCCAAGTGGTTTCAGTATACCAAAGTGTGACGTCATACTGGCCAAGTTGTCAAGGTTGCTGGTTCCAACCAATTTTGTGCCAAACAATGGCAAGGCGACCACACCAGCGTCAAATACTGAATTTGCCCTGCTCCAGCCCGTTGCTTAAATGATTTCGCGGTGAACCTCATGTGCAGGCTCTAAGCGAATATGATGTTAGCACTTCGGTTCTCTAGTATATCACTTACTCGCTCTCTCCTGGGTACGGGACGGTAATACCAGCTATACTCGGGTTGCCGCATCCGACAAAGAAATTGAGGGCGGTCAGCACGAAGGTGATACTGCATATGCTCATTGCCATGGCACCCAGACCCTTCATGGTCAGTTTCATCTTCTTGACCAGAAGACCACCGAACAGGTTGCCGAAGAAGCCTGCCGGTGCCAACGTGCAACCTAGAAAGAAAATGAAGGGGGAGGGTAAGTTTAATAAGGTAATGTAAGTTTTTGGAAGAGTAGGGGTACGGTGTAGTTACATAACAATAAATTACGTATTTATTGCCTATGGAAGTAATGGCTATTAATAATAATATACATTAATTTGTCCCTACCATGCAGAATATAGCCATGTAGGGGGTAGGAGTAAAGGCACATGCCCTCGTCAATTAATACTACAGATCTGATACCATGTACGGAAAATGTTGAAATATTGAAAATAAATGTTATGAAAGCTTGGAGTACACAGATGATGCAATTTTCCATTCAATCGAAGGAGGGGGAGGGGTGATGAAAACAAATTAAAAAGTGAGAAAAGATAACACGATCTATATACCTTTGTATTGTATTTACCGCGTTACACTCATCACACAGTAGCAAATAATGGAGGAACATAGTGCCCAGAATTGAAGAACGAAAATGAAGGGGGAAAAAGAGAGGGGGGGAGGCTCTAACGAAAACGTCATCCTTCAATGTCCAAACCAGTGGCGGGTATGAGAGGGGGGACACCCCCGGCCAATACTTCCTACCCCACCCCCTTTAATACAAACAAACTTAATTGGGAATACCTTCCCCCCCCCCCCACTCCGCCCCGACCACCTTTCACAAGTCCCGGATCCGCCCCTTCCCTAGACTAGCCTTACACCTACCGAGAATAATCGACGTGATGGCAGGTGTGACGTCATACTGGGTTTGGATGTAACGGCCCACGAATGAGAAGAATCCCGACATTTGAGCGAGTTCAGCGCTCACGGCGAGAAGGCATGTGACATAGGTGAGGTTCGTCAACAGGCGACTCATGGCCTTGATATAACCTGTGACAAAAATTAAAGAAAAACGAAGAAGGAATAATAAACTAACGCGGTCGGAAAGAATTTCGATAAAATTAGTCTATATGGCAATTTCAATGGCTTTATCCATCACCTGTTGACATGTACGAGTGCCGTGTTATGTAATCAGAAAATAACTTCGGTGGGATATATAAAATGGGGTATTGAGATTTCTCTTGAGTTGATTTCTCGAAAGTCTAAGTGACTATTAAAGGGACATTAAAGGGAACCATGCCTCAAAAATGATTATGAACTAGCGAGGATACTAATGGAGAGGATACTCTTGATTTATAAATGTAAATTGACTTAGGACATTGAAGAGGGGGAGGGGGGGGGGGGAATTTTCGAGCGTGTGCCGTGAACGCCGAGCAGAGGTGGATAGCGGTCTTATACGAGAAGCTATTATCCTTATCATTATCATCATCATCATCAACAAAACAGAAGAGCGTTCAATTTTATATGTCGAAAATGATCATTGCTGGCACATGAATGCAATGATTTCAAACCAATTAGACAACAGATAAATCATGAATCATATATAGTAATGACAACTTTTTGTAAGCTCTCCGTTGCTTTTAGAAACTAATATACCCCAGTCACATTGACAAACAAATCGACCAATATACAATAAAATCTTTGTCCGTTTCGGGGTTATATAACTTTTCTTTGGCAGGCCGATTATCGGTTTTCCGTCAGTCTCGACGGTGTGACTGGAGCTTTAGCCATTGTGCTCATGATCTTTCACTATGAACATGACGGACAAAGAAAGAGGACAAAATATACAGTTCCATTCTACCCTCAACAATTGCTGTGGTAGATAAAAGAACGTCCCTTCACTGCTATGATATAAAAATGTGTAGAACAGGTGTTACATGCATATTCACCTGTTCTACACATGTTTACATAATAGCAGTGAAGGGATGTTCCTTTGTCTACCACAGCAATTGTTGAGGGTAGAATGGAACTGTATAAAATTATGTTGTCCTCTATCTTTGTCCGTCATGTTCATAGTGTTTGATACCTTTGATGAGGTCCATTATGGATGTCCCCTCCTTCGGCATCATCTCCTTCATCATATAGATGTTGGGAGAAGACGAGTTCTCTCGGTCGAGCGGGATGTTCATTTCCTTCAACTCCTCTTTTGTCCCTTCAAGTTCAAGATGAGGCCATTCCTGTGGAGTGATATTTGTTTGGTAAAAGTCAAATCGCTTCGGTTACTTTCTTCACCTCGCATGTGCAACATGGCACAATACACGATGGACCGACTGACGGGAGCATTTCTTGGTGCAACCATGGACCTACGGTGCAACCAAGGAGTTATTCTCAGTAGGTCCATGATGCAACACGATGGCTTGACGAAACTACCCATTTCTCGTCTTCATTAGCTCCATGATAACCCTTTTAAAAAGATTTCTTTGCCTAATCTAAACTCAGATCATGCGGGGTGTTGACAGTCGTAACGGATAACAGAGAGTCTGAACTAGGAGGCTATATACGGAGACAGCACAGAGACTGACAGATTTAGGCTCCGCTTGCGACTTTATGGAATTGTGTTTAAAGAGAAGGTTGAGAACATTAGTTTGTGAGCATTATCATTGTTATTATGCAAGTGTGGAAGAACATCAGATAAAAAATGTTCCCTGAAAAGCATGGCTCTTTGAATGCCTTCAAGTGGAAATTAAAAAAAAATCACAAATATGTCAACTAATGCATCACTAGAAACTGGTAAGCTAACAGATGGCCATCGTACAAGTTTTAGGTCAACTACATATCGGGTGATTTATAAAAAATAAAAATACAACCACCTCCATAGCATCTGGGATATACGAGATATTCGCCGGAAAAATAACGATGTTTTAATGACGTCACTGTATGGACCAATACTGCCCAAGCAGACGACATCCAATAAAGAATGAACATAATTGCAAAGCTATTATTTCTCAAATTATAATGAGTTTAGTGTATATAAATGTAATGGCATTTCAAACCATTCAAAAGGGGATATGACCCGATTCTGATAACTAAAATCTTTTGCTTGTAAATACACAGGATAGGGGTTAATTAAAGTAGATATTCATTGAATTTAATAACTAATTTTATGTTCATTATTGCAAAGTTGAAACTTTGATTCGACAAGGTTATCAAAATTCAATGCTTGGAAACATTCGAAGTAATGATTATTATAAATTACAAAACGCTTAAATACAGCCCCGGCATAGCACCTGAAGAGCTCTCCGAACGCTGCTGAGGAATCTGTCGCTTGTAAACAAAATAAGACGCCATTGTATATTCAGCTGCACGCATCGCGGTATGTTCGGCGTTCCAAGAGGGAACAAATGCCGTCCTTAAGGCCCTTTTACACTTTCACGGATCGCATCACGGATCATCCCGGATCTTAATCCGGGGTGTTCCGGCGTGCGACACCATGATTTCTTCTCGATGCCGGTGTGGATACGTTACGAACACGGTGTATACACGGGCAAGTACGGTGTCTCCACGGACAGACAAGGTAGCAACGCGGACCACGCCGGAAACGCATACGGAGCTAACACGGATTTCAAGGAAGAGCACGGAGGCTACTGGGTACTTTTACGGTCCTTACACGGAGGTGTACGTTGTCTATTGGGATATCTCCGGAATGTTGACGGGTGACTTGAGCTTGTAGGCCCTCATTTGATCATTTACCTTCTCGGCAAAATATACGGAATTTCAAACCCGGATGAAAACCGGTGTTAATACGGACCTCCCGGTGTCTACACGGACTGTCCCGGATGTATTCGGCGGCTACACGGAGGTACACGGTGCCTACAGGGAAGAGGACTGATTGTTTTTCATCCGTGAACTCCGGGATGAAAAATTAAGCAAGCTTAATTTTTTCCCCGGATATGCAGGTACGCCAAGGATCACCCGGATGCCTCCCCGGGGTATACACGGTAATGCCGGAGATAACACGGATGATCCCGGAGCGACGATCCGGGATGATCCGTGATGCGATCCGTGAAAGTGTAAAAGGGCCTTTAGTATCATTCCGGGGGGTTTTCAATTTGAAAGTCTGGTTTCTTTGATTGTTAATTAACCCCTATCCGTATTTACAAGCAAAAGATTTTAGTTATCAGAATCGGGTCATATCCCTTTTTGAATAGTTTGACATGCCATTACATTTATATATACTAAACTCATTATAATTTGACAAATAATAGCTTTGCAATAATGTTCATTCTTTATGGGATGTCGTCTGCTTGGGCAGTATTGGTCCATATAGTGACGTCATTAAAACATCGTTATTTTTCCGGCGAATCTCTCGTATATCCCAGCTGCTTTGGAGCCCGGCCCCCCCCCCCCCCACTCAGGTTCCGAAATGACCGCATGCGTGTTGCCAAAATGTCATTTTCGTAACAAAAGAAAAAGGTCGACCCGTATTGACTTTACACACCGGACTTTTGCTGAAAAGGGGGGGGGGTGCTGAAAAAGGCTCGTATACAAAAGAAAAAGGTCGAGCCGTATTGAATTTACACACCGGACTTTTGCTGAAAAGGGGGGGGGTCGGTTGGAACACGCAAATGCGTACCCTAAATAACACTGAGTGGGGGGGGGGGGCCGAGCTGAATATACAATGGCGTCTTATTTTGTTTACAAGCGACAGATTCCTTTATTTTTGTATCGCTGCATTTGTCATCAAAATAAAAACCATGCGCGGGGTTTAGAGTGAGGCAATAGTGAAGTAAGAGAAAGAACTCAAGAGAAAATGGAGAAGAAAACAGGCACTGAAAATGTGTGAGATGTCATGAGACATCGTCTGCTTGTGCAAATCATGTCCATACTGTGATCTCACACATCTCAGCAGCGTTCGGAGAGCTATTCAGGTGCGATGCCGGGCTGTATTTAGGCGTTTTGTAATTTATAATAATCATTACTTCGAATGTTTCCAAGCATTGAATTTTGATAACCTTTTCGAATCAAAGTTTCAACTTTGCAATAATGAAAATAAAGTTAGTTTTTAAAATCAATGAAATTAATATCTACTTTAATATACTAAATATGACATGTAACAGCATACAAACCGGGACGGATTTTTATGCAAAATGTTTGTGTAGTCTCATATACATCTTTCTGTGTACAGTGCTTGTAACTTTACCAAAACCGGGTCAAATTTCTTATAATTTTGATGATACCAGAACCTAGCAGTACACACCAATACCTATATGCTAGATGATCAACCTTTTCTGATCGATTCCACACTGTCTCTTTTACAATGCAATCACATGATCAGAACTTAACTTTATCTGTGTCCAACTAGAGTTTGGACTTATTATTGTTTTGTAGGATTTGTAACTCCAGCCCTTGACACGGACGGTGTGCAAGGTCAGATAGAACAATTATTACTTAAATAAGATATTAAAAAAAAGAACCTTTGGAAAGAAGAAGAAAGGTATACTAGCGAGAAGAAGTACGGCACCGTAGACGATATAGCCCAGCCACCAGGCCCCGATCCAGCGAGGATCTTTGTCATCGTAGCCGAGCTCGTCGACATCGATCCTATAGAAGTCTGAGTGGAGGCCGAGACTAAAAGCACTGACGCTGAAGGCGAAGACCGGTGAAAGACTGCCCATCATGAACAGGGCGGCTGTGAGGGGAATATAAGGAAGGAATATGCAGGCGTTAGCGAATTCCTTTAAAAAAATATTTAAAAAAATTAAAACGTAATTTGGAAGGATATTAATCTACATGTACTACTTTCCACCTACGGTGTATTAAATGGGTAGGAAGGTCTTCCCTAAATGCTTTTCAAGCGCCTTAGGGCAGCCGGGTCAATTTAATAATACAATTGTACTACTAGGCGCCTTGAGCATCCCTTGAGATGGATATGGAGATGTAGCTGTTATCATTACTTTTTTTTTATTATTATCATTATCATGTTATATTATTACTATCATTATCTATACTACACTATCATTTCTATAATAATTATTATTAAAATCATCATTATCATCATTATTAAAATAGAAGTTGAAATCTTTCATCTCATTGTACCAAAATATTCGCGATGCATATCTTTTTGTCAGGCATGTTCCGACATTTATTCCTTTTAGAAAAAAAAAGAAAAATTCTCCATATTTTTCCCTCCACAGGGATTTTATCGATTTTCATTTGAAACAAATTAACAAATATATATTCAAGGTAATTTACATTTATAACATAAATAAAATTGGCTTTTCAAGATACAAGTATTGTTGAACTGTTGAGTTAACAGAAAACTATCAAATCAATAATTCATTTCTGACACTCATGGAAAGAAAAACAAATACAGAAAAAATATCATTTTAAGTAAACTAATTCCTGAATTGAAACCATTTTCTTGTGAGCAGATCACATAGCAGATGTATAACTGTTTCAATCTGTTCATTACAAAATGTACATTCTTTTCTTGGGACTAAATTCATTTTAAACAGTAGATCGTTCGTAATTCGTATATAATATGCGTTGCAAAACTTTAAACTGAAACCATCGTAAGCCCACATCAATGGTAGAATTAAATCCAATAGAACAACATGTTTCCCATCTCTTATCATTCAGGTCGAAAATGCATTTCCATTTAAGAAAACTTTTACATAGTCCTTTTCTTCTCTTTAATAAAATTGCATAGATATGTGAACATCCTTTAATACATTTCATAACGAATGCCATTGTATCTGGGAAAAGAGGTTGTGGCACCTTGTTAAAAATAGTACAATTGTTAAACCCTTGTCTAATTGCATCGCATAATCCACGATAAAAAAGAAAATTTATTTGAATATTATACTTTTCTTGGAAGTGTTCCAGAGAGAACAAAAATCACCATTTGTGTCTAAAATATCATTGACAAAACGAAATCCCTCATTTTGACACAATTTTGTATTATATATTGAGCTATTGCCTATTTTAATGTAATCATTATTCCATAAGGGTTGGCAAGAAATGTTATCATAAATTCATAATGCATGGACAAGAGCGTACTATAAGCCATGAACATTTCTTTCCAAAAAAAGTTCTTTGTTTTACCTGCCAGTTCCCGAAAATAATTTTTCCCATATATAATTTTAAATCTTGCAGTTCAGGCAACAAAGATTGCAAAAGACAGAGGATATTGCTATCTATTGAGCCAATTACTAATCTCTTAATCCAGGATTTTTTTTAATGATTGGCAATGTGTGTATATATCTATCATTTTAACCCCTCCGTCTTAGTAACTTTGTGATATTTGATTTCTACTTATTTTATCAGGTTTCTCCCCCTATATAAATCTATAAAAGTGAGCATTTATATCATTCAAAAGATTTTCACCAGGATTAGGGAGGGACAAAAAAAGGTAGTTTAATTTGGATACCAACAATGACTTGACGACAGTGATTCTTCCAAGAACAGTTAAGTATCGCCTTAACCACGATGTCATTTGAATTTTGATTTCTTTAAATTTTTCATTATAATTGTGAATTATCAATTTGGGCAAATCCGTACAAAAGTCTATACCTAAAAATCTGAAATAATCATCAAACACCCAATTTAGATTTCTATTCAAAAGAACACCATCTTTCTTGTTTTTAAATCCTCCAATCCAAATCGCATGTGTCTTCTGTATATTTAAACCAGACATTGCATTATATTTATCTAAAATGTTTAATGCACTGTTTAATTTCATTACTGACCCGTTCAATGTTAGACGAGTATCATCTGCGTATTGAATTATTTTAAGTTGTCTACCAGATAATCTCAAACCAACAATGGAATCGGAATTTCTAAACAAAAGACCTAGTATTTCGGCGCATAATAGAAAGATAAGAGCTGACATGGGATCTCCTTGACAACGAACCTCGCTCTATTGAAAATCTTGGAGACAGGTGTCCATTGATTAATACACAGGATTAAGCATTTTCATAGAATACATTAACCCATTTTACAATAGAGGGACCAAACTTTAAAAAGTGCAATACTTTTCTAATAAAATCATGAGAAATAGAATCAAATGCTTTTTCAAAATCTATAAGCAGCAATAAACCAGGAATGTCATTGATATCAGTATACAATAATAAATCATATAACAAACGGATATTCTCTCCAATGAAGCGCCCTGAAATAAAGCCTTTCTGATTTTCATGTATAAGAAAAGGAAGTACGTTCTTTAATCTGTTTGCTATACAAGCGGAACCTAATTTATACACCACGTTCAATAAAGATATGGGTCTCCAATTTTTCAAATAATGTCTATCTTTTTTTCCTTTGGGAATTAAAGAGATGACTCCTAACTTCTGTATATAGGACATTCCGGATGAATATGCAGAGTTCAGTTATCTCAATGAAAATATGTATAATTCTTTCCAAAAACGTTTGAAAAATTCGAGGGTGTATTAATTTTCATATTTATAAGTGCTTGATGAACTTCATCAATGGAGAGTTCTCCTTCGAGCTTCTGTGACATTGAAGCGGTTAATTTACTTATATCTGGATCATTTAATATTGTATTTAAGTCTACATCAATAACAGGATTATTTTCATACAATTTAGAGTAGAATAATACAATTTCTGATATAATATCATCCTGCGATGTTATCTCCTTGTTTTCAGTAGTGACCAATTTGCATATACGTTTTAGAAATATGGATGGGCAAATCATTGACTGGTGACCAGGCGATCGGGCGACAACTGGTTGTGACGTCATCACTTCAAATATATTGGTTTGAAGCTGAGTTTGGCGTTATAATGTTACGGTTATTGTAAATGGTTATTGTAAATGGTTAGGGTTTGGGTTAGGTATAACTAAATTGTTTGGTCCAGGGATGAAGTGAACAATAGGGAGGATATTGACCGCGGCGCAGCGGTCGAGGAAACATATATTGTTGTAGAACCGCCTAGATGATCTTGTCAGACTATGTAACCATGGTAACCAGATAAAAGACTTACCGACATGCACTGAAGACGATGACTTGGGTACACCATCATCGATATAGGTGATGCCAAGAGGGAAGAACCCAGCCCCTCCGATGCCGCATAGAGCCTGTCCAAGAAACAACCAAATCGCTCTGCTATATTGGGCACCTGACGCAGCTTCCTCAGCCGCAGTGCACTTATCGTCATCACCAACGACGTTATCTTCGCATAGAAACACCTGCGGCTCCTTCATCAACATCGGATCGGTGTCGTTTTTCAGTCCGTCATCGCCCCCGCCAACGAACTGCGGGATGGCACTGACGAAGCAACCGATGGAGAAGATGATCATAAGGATGCCGATGATTCGTGGTCGGTGGCTCTTAGCGCCAAGGTAGGCCAGCGGTGTGACGACGATGAGCCCGACGATGTCGTTGACGGTGAGAAGGAACCCGACCTCGGAGCTCTTAAACTTGAACTCGCGTTGGAGCGTGGTCAGGATCCCCGTCGTGTAAGGCCCCTGGACACCAAAGTAGTTGAAGACGGCGAAGGCAAGTAGAACAGTGAAGACTACCGGCCGGTTGAAGATGCCACAGCACCGAGGCGACGTCATGATCCACTGGGCAAAAGCTGACCGTCAGAATATTGGGAAATTCAGACTGGAAGTGAAACCCAAGTGAAATTACAAGAGTTATAAAGTTATGATAGTGTGGTGTATTTATGAATGACGATAAAAAAAGAACAATATAAGTACCACCCTGAAGAACATGTAGCGATATAACTTTACAGCAACAGGCATTCAATAATCCCCTAGATGCCGATTACGATTAGTAATGTTTAAAAGTGCACACATAAAAGCTCGCTCAGTTGTGACGAGGCAAAAGTGAAATACGCTTCACATTTATGTATCTCATAAGTAAACACAGATCTCAGTCAACACTGCAAGTCGTTTGTTACGCGCAGTTGTAATTCATGTACACGTACATAAATAAAATATCTGGACAAGATTTCTAGACAGAGATATATATATTTTTTTTTATTATAATGTATTGCTTCCTGGGAGAAATTTCAATAGTTTAAACATATTTGTTTAACTAGAGATATATTTGTTTAATCATGTTGACTTAATTACTCATTCATAGAGTTTAGTAGATAAGACGATTGTAGAAAAAAATATGAGCCATCATAAATTTCCTAGGCAAAGACTGGCTGTCAGTAAATTGGGATGGTGAAACTGCAAGTGAAATAAATCAAATCAAATAACGCAATAATATTGAGATAGATGTTTTTATATTACTATATGTTGACTTACTTGCTCTTTTATATAATAGAGGTTAACGATGAAAAAAGAACAAAACAGAACTAAGCATTCACCAATTTATTGCTTGGTGTTGGAAACTCATGACATATTATTGTGCGTGTGTGTTATCTTTGCTCAGGCGCGTACGCAAGGGGGGGGGGGTTTGGGGGGTTAACCCCCCCTTTGGTATTTTTATGTGTATAAAACCCCCCCCCCCAAAAAAAAAAAAAACCCCTAAAACCCCCTCCCCCCTTTTGGGATTTTTTTTTTTAATTTTTAATTTTTATTTAAAAAAAAAAAAAAAAAAAAAAAAAAATTATCCCCATGACTGACCAAAACAGGTGACCCTACCCCCCCCCCCCAACGGAGCAAAATGTCAACAACAAAAAAAGTGTCCTCTTACCCCCCCCCCCCCCCCCCCCGCTTATTCAGCGGTCGGCTGAGTCGTTACGAAATTTTCGGGCCGATTTATAAATGTTAAACCCCCCCCCCCCCCCCCCTTGAAAAAATCCTGCGTACGCGCCTGTCTTTGCTTGTCATGTTTAAGACGCATATTATAATGAAAACAAAATGACAAGAACTATCAGAGTTCAAAGAGACAAGACTTTATTTAACTCTGACAATTCTTGTAAGATTTTATTTAGGGGTATTTACTAAATACACACACGCTGAATAAAAACAAACAGAGAATAGGAAACGAAGTTCATGACTGTTCAGAGTCTCTTACATTTATTATCATGTTCAACATCGAATGTCATAATAGTTGTGAAAACTTTTCGTGAAATGTCAAATAAAGGCCGATTTCATAGTTGTAGTCATCTGTTTTGTTACAGTTATCGGGGATTATAATGTGACCGGTCCCTTATCTTATATCGTACGTCATTGCACTTTCAGTGTCACACATTTTGTGCAATGAATAACAGCATGGTAAACAAGTTTAAATGTTTGTGTGGACATGGTCACTCCCCGGCAAACGTACATGTCCATGAAACCATAGCCATTAAGCTGTCCATACGGTTCCAGATGTCTACCCAATGTAGTAGTAGTAGTAGTATTTATTTCCGTATAAAACATAATAACAATGCATGAGATACGGTGGATTGCCCACATTCAGCTTATCCGACATGGGAAAGCTGGTCAGGAAGACTTTATGGAAAAGAGAATAAATGCTCGTGTAAACAGTTCCACTCTCCTGGAAAACGTACACATTCATGCAACTACATAAACATTAATGAGAGACAACATCTCGCTGTCGATACTGTGTCGTATAACTGTCCGAGGTCAGGAAGATGGTATGGTTATCAAGATTAATGTTAGTATAAACAGGGTCTTCCTCTAGAAACGTATAAGTTCTTGAGAGACAATATTACGCTGTCCATACGTCTCGGCGAGGACAACAATATTAAATGTCTTTGTATACACGTCCACTCTCTGGGCAACATGTAGGTTCATGAAACTACAGACAGGACCAAGTCAGTATCCCCAAGGATGTCAGATAAATACTTTATTATTGTATTGGTGTCATATCCATTTTTGATCGAAACGTGAATTAATTTAAAAGCGAATAAACAACATGTTAGTGACGATCAGTTATTTGGTGTAACGCGTTTAGCTCGGAAAATATTAAAAGAGGACTTTTAAGTAGGGGTTGGCTGTCCGGCCGGATAATTCTACAGTCTCCTTAAAAATCCTTTTCTTTTCTTTGGGATTTATCCACAGAAATTGAACCTTACTTTTGAATTGCAAGTTTGGAGAAGAATAAAAAAATATCTTCAGAATAAATGCACTGTAGTACGAGATTGATAAATTCTTTAAAAGAAATGATCGCCACTACTTTCGCAAAGAGGAGGCGCGATAGCTCAGTCGGTAGAGCAATGGTCTCGTAATCCGGATGCGCTAGTGCCCTTTGGTAAGGCATTAATCCTCATTACCAGGTCCCTCGGAGAGGACCTAAAGCCGTCGGCCGCCTGGTTGCTTACTTACAAGCATTTATGCTTTCTTAGCAGTCAGGTTAAATAACCACCACCACCAAATCAACCCTTATTACTCTGTGCGTCACCTTTTGAAATGTACGAACATTATAATGACAAATTACGTAATTCGAATATGGTTTCTATGGTAATGTTTATCATAAGATAAGCATTGCCCTTGATTTGATTGTTTGTCTTTAAGATCGTGATAAAACCATTAATTAACATGAAATCATTACTTAATATGGAACCATGACTGTAATTTCATGGATTCTCTAGAAGTTCTTGAATTGCAACCTTTCTGAAAGTTCTGATAAAAATCTAGCCCGATCTAGTTCAAGTCGAAGACCTGGCCGAACTGGATTTGAAACAATCGCTTC
The DNA here is from genome assembly GCA_035222895.1 of Strongylocentrotus droebachiensis. Classification (NCBI taxonomy): domain Eukaryota; kingdom Metazoa; phylum Echinodermata; class Echinoidea; order Camarodonta; family Strongylocentrotidae; genus Strongylocentrotus; species Strongylocentrotus droebachiensis. Next base: position 278,644 of record JAVYIG010001506.1, on the reverse strand, counting down.
GATTTGTAAACGGATATAGATCCTCATACGCGATTAGAGTTTCAGTATGATCATAGTGTTTCATAGTGAACTTTGTCGGATGTTATTTGGGTGTAAAAATTCAAGGACACTGGGTGTGAGTCAGCAGAAAATGCTGTCCGTTGAATAATATTATTTTATTCCCATTCTGATTGCTGAGAAGGAGAAAGTATATATTTATTCAATTCAATTTAATGATTCTTTATCATTAATGAATTATAAACTTAAATTTGTATTGTTTACAAGCGGAATACACAATGGATACAGAAACTAATTAAGATAATAATACAATGCAATGATAACAAATATTGAACAGGAAAATTGCGAAATGAGGCGCACGATGAGGCCTACAGCTGAGTGTACACTTGAGCCTCGACTTAGTTTCGAACCCATGACCTCCCGGTGAGGAGAACTAACTATACTCTTCCACTGAGCCATTCATTTTGATTGGGGTGGCATGCCAAAATGATTATAGCCGAAATAAACACCTATACACTGACAGTATTGTATATTGTCTTGAACATCAGCTAATATAGTCTTAATTTAGCTATTCTCGTGCTTGTACTAATTTATAGAAAAGGGGAACTATAATAGGGTAGCTCTTATATATCATTATTTAATATTGTTATAATAATAATGATAATAATTATGATGATAATGATAATAGTTATTGTAGTCACATTTTTTTAATACTTAATATACTTCGTTTGAAGCGCTTCCCATTTTAATTAGTATTGTACATGTATGTATGCTATATCATATATTTCATCATATATTTTATAATTTATCATATTGTTAACTTAAACCTGCTTGATGGAGCAACATTCAACATTAAATTAAACATTGAGTAACAAAATCAATAAGATACTATCATTATACTACTTCGCTTAGTACGTGGACAAACATAGCCTACTTGGTATCAAACGTTAGGTAAACAGACGATTTTTTTAGGGGGGGGTCCTTCTTAGACCATGTTGCAATTAATTTTCTGTTCTCCTATGTCCCTTCGATTGATACAATGTCATCTATGAATAAATGAGTGGTGAGGGCAAAGAGGGAGGGGGCTTTGTTCTTACACTTGCCGCCCCCTCCCCCTTGTAAGCCCCCTTTTGCTGATTCATTCATTTAAAACAAATCTTCCCCTAACTCACAGTTTTAGTTCGGGTTAGCTAGTTAAATATAACCGGCACGATTCATTTAATATGTAGAACGGATATCGTTTGTTTACTCCTACTGTAAATGCCGATAAGCTCGTATTTAAGAGCTTGGGGAAATGGCTCGCTATTAAAGTTCTAGATTTGAAAAAAATGACCCCCCTCCCGATATTTTACCCTGCTATCAGTTTGCCCCCCCCCCCCCCCTCTTTAAAATCACCCAAG